>PVJS01014990.1:0-39528 GCA_004027185.1 Glis glis | reverse complement strand
GCTACGCCCCCGGCCCTATTTTTTATACTTTATTTTGAAACCGGGTCCCACGAAGTTGCGGAGGGCCTCACTAAGTAGAGAGAGAGAGACAGGGAGAGAGAGAGAGAGAGAAAGAGAGCTGAGGCTGGCCGTGAACCTGGATCCTCCGGTCTCCGCCTCCCAAAGTACTGGGATTACAAGCGTGCGCCACCACGCCCGGCTTTTATTCTTTATTTTGAAACAGGATCTCACTAAGTTGCTGAGGCTGCCCTTGAACCTGGGATCCTCCTGTCTCAGCCTCCCAAGTACTGGGATTACAAGCGTGCGCCACCACGCCCAGCTTTTATTCTTTATTTTGAATCAGGATCTCACTAAGTTGCTGAGACTACCCTCGAACCTGTGACCCTCTTGTCCCAGCCTCCCAAGTACTGAGATTACAGGTGTGTGCCACCATGCCCAGCTTAAAGACAAGATTTTCATCTACAGACAGCATTTTTTTTTTTTTTGGTGGTACTGGGGATTGAACCCAGGGGCATTCTATCTCTGAGCTGCACACCCAGCCCTTTTGTTATTTTTTGTTTTGAAACAGGGTCTTGCTAGATTACTGTGAGTCTTGCTATGTTGCTGAGGCTGGCTTTAATCTGCAATCCTCCTGTCTCAGCCTCCCAAGTCCTAGGATTACAGGCGTGCGCCACCACACTCAGCTACAGACAGCGTTCTTAGCACAGTGATCCAGACTTCCCTGGTACTAGGAACTTTGAGGACAAAACCAGCCACTGTGTGACGGAGGGGGGCTTTTCCTTCATGGATCCCTGAGGTCTCAGCAAGGCTAGTGAGCTCACCTCCCTTTTAACACTTTCAGTTCAAGGTCCTTAACCATTTCTGTGTTAGAGTCCCTTTTGGTGCATTTGGGAGACATACAAGTGCCTTGGAATAAAGTGTTTAAATAGAGAAGCTAAGGCCGGGCGTGGTGGCGCACGCTTGTAATTCCGGTACTTTGGGAAGCGGAGACCAGAGGATCCGGGTTCGCGGCCAGCCTCAGCTCTCTCTCTCCCTCCGCAACTTCGTGAGACCCGGTTTCAAAATAAAGTATAAAAAAATAGGGCCGGGGGTGTAGCGCAGAGGTAGAACGCCCCTGGGTTCAATCCCTGGTACCGCAAAAAATAAATAAATAAATAAATAGAGAAGCTAGTTAAAATTACAGGAGACGTCACTAATATTAAAGTGCACTTATTAAAATATTGGGGATAAAACCCAAATTGTGCTTCTTTTCCAATCATTAAATAAAAACTCTCACTCTGAAGTGTGGTGAGCAGATATGTTCTTTCAAATCTCTGCAGGGACGACAGTGTGAGGTGGAAATATCCGTGATCGCCACTGTGACACCGTGCTGGCTGCAGCAGGCACAGCTGTGGTTCGTGGCACACATACAGAGTGAAGAAAATATAAAGTCTAATCAGTTTATGGAAAATAAACAATGTCCTCCCCCCCCCCTTATTCAAGGTCCGGGGTCCTCCTGAGCTCTGTGCATAGTTGTTCCCGGCTCCTTGGACCTCCTTCGACCTGGACTGGCCATCGACTTCAGATGCAATAATTCTGATAATGTCCCAGGTGTCAGGCAGACCTTTCCCCAAAGACCCAGTTAGCCATCTCAAAAACTGTTTCTTTTATTAAAAATAGCCTATGTTTATAAGATTTGGTCTATTAGAGTAACAGTCAGACTTGTGTCAAATGTGTGATTGAGTCACTGATTAAAATTCACCATTTCTAAGTTGAAATTATTTCAAGGTTGTAAATAATATTAGATCTTTTAAGAAAACCTTAAATTTAAATAAAGTATTCTTATATTCTGAAAAAGGGAAAAAATAGCCTGGAGGCTTAACAATCCGAGCCAAGTTAATTCCCCTTCCAACAAGACATGCTTCCAACAAGACTCCTCACGTCCGGAGTGAACATTACGTCGGTGCTCGCGTCATTACAACAGCAGTGCCCCTGGGGAGGCGTTCCAACATCCTCTCTCCCAGAAGTAAGGGTTCCCTTTCTTACATGGAAACAAGGAGGAAAGAAAAGAAAACAGCTGCGACCCACAGGTAATGCTCCATCTTCAGCATTGTAGCTTTTCTCAGAATGAGGGGGCTGGACTTTTACAGCTAATAAGTGATTCAGTCACATGCGACTTTCTATTAGCTGCTTTCATGGCTGCTCTTACCAGGAACCCGAGAGCTTGCTCATCTGCAGAGTACGAATTCAGACAAGGTTCCCCTTCACCAGTTCCCTGGTGGTTCGCACTACTGACAAGACGGATCCTGGACACCTCCGACAAGCAAAATGACCTTTATGCTCTGGCTCTCGCTCCCTCGGCAGCCTTCCAGATAGACCCCAGGTGTAAATTTGCCTCTTTTTTGCTGCTCGGTGCCCTCAGGGCCCGTGCCTGGAACCACACCAGCCCTCCTTGAAGGTTCTCTGTTCTCCTCCCACTTCTTAGTTAAGTCCTTCCTCTCCTCCAGAAGGGAGGTTGAACCTCTGTACTTGAAAAACAAACACTTCTTCAGAGGCCGGCTAGGGAACAGGCGAAGGGTTCAGGACCCCGCTCCTGTTGATAGTGGCTGCACAACTTGGGATAGTTTTCTTAGTCCCTTTGAGACTCAGTTTCCTCGTCTGCAGAATGGAGATAACAAGAATTCCTGTGCCTTCGGGGGTCAGGAGAGGTCAAAATATAAAGTCGTGTAAAGTTTTGTCTGCTCGTGCCAACTATTATGCTAGAGTTAGCTTTTATCCCTCTACGCTTACAATAAACGAAATGCACAAAATACAACTTACCTAAAAGAAATCACATTTACTGGATAGGAGCAGAGGGTTATATTCTGATTATATAAAGTTCTTATAAATCTACAAGATCCCTCATCGCTTAAATTCCCATCCCCAACATTTATAGATACAAATTAAAAAATACATTAAAAAGGTGAAAAGGCATTTCAACACCTCAATGTTTATTCATTCATGTACCAAGAATTTATTGGGCACCTACGATGTGCTAAGGGCTGTGTGGGGTACTAGGAATCAATCCTCGGTCCTGACTCTCATGTAGTTTAGAATAGAACAGGTATTGAGTAAATGTTTAAACAAGTGACTTGAAGACATTTATGGGCAGAACTAGGGAGAAAGACAAGGATGGAGGATAGACTAGATATGACATGTCCCCATCTGGGGTTCTAGCAGGGTTTCCTGGAAGAGGTGGCGTTCAGGAGATGTGAAGGCAGAGAAGCACTTAGGCAGGTGAGGAGGTCGGCCAGGAGAGGAGTGAGTGGTAGGGGCAGGGGACACGGGGCATTTGCAAAGCCGGAAGTGACCTGGAGCTTGGCGCCTTGCAGCCAGCGGGGAGGGTATGGAGTAGGGAAGAGAAAACAGAAGGCCGGCAGGAGCAGAGCACACAGCCCCACCGTGCAGGGCCTTGAGAGCTTCTTGAGAACCATTGCTCCATCCCAGGAGAACAAGGAACATCCCAGGGTTTTCTTCTAGGAGAAGGGAGGGTTGGACTTGCTTGGTAGAGTGATCGTTCCTAACAACATGGAGAACAGGCTGCAGAGAGGCAGGCGTAGTTGCTGAGGGTCTGTTTAACTGGCATGTTCGGAATCCAAGCTGGGATTACTGAGGCCTGGACGAGGACCGTGCGGGTAACTGCAGAAGAGCGAGGAGCTCTGAGATGTATGATCCAGAATGAGTCGACAGGCATCGCCAACAGGTGGCTGTTGGGACTAGGCTGGAGAGGGAGACAGGTCTCAAAGATGACTGCTGGCTTCCCGGCATGGAGATGGGGTGGGATAGGGATGGGGTGGCAGTTTCCTGGCCAGAAGTTGCTCGATTTTTAAAATCGTGCACATGGCCGGGCGTGGTGGCGCACGCTTGTAATCCCAGTACTTGGGAGGCAGAGACCGGAGGATCTGGGTTCGCGGCCAGCCTCAGCTACTTAGTGAGGCCCTCTGAAACTTCGTGAGACTCAGTTTCAAAATAAAGGATAAAAAATAGGGCCAGGGGTGTAGCTCAGAGGTAGAACGCCCCTGGGTTCAATCCCCAGTACCACAAAATAAATATATAAATAAATAAATAAATAAATAAAATAAAATCGTGGCATGATATTGGAAGCCAGGCGGGATGGGTGCGTTGATAGTGTATCAGCATGGAGCTCGCTCTTGTACATCATCCTGATGCAGGGTCCTGCCTCGGGGATGAGACCGCAGGTCCAGGTGTGAGCCTGCATACCTGGGGCTGCCCAGGAGGCACCTGGACAGAGCGAAGGACTGGGGCCTGTGTCAGTGGACCTGACCTCCTATACAGACGCTGTGTGGGAGTGTCTTCAGTCTGAGAAGAAGCTGAACCTTGATCCTGGATGAGTTTCCCCCAGACAATAGAATGTGAAAGAAACAAGCCCAGACTGAGCCCTGGACAGCGTTAGGGTCAGACAGAGTAGGAACACCGACAAGTGAGACGGAGGAAGAGCTGAGGTCCCAGAAACACAAAAGCACCACAGCCCTACTTTCCACTTATCCAATTGCCCAAGATTTTCAAAGACATATCAACATTCCATATGGACCAGGACGCAGGCATGAATAGCTTCATAGCATGGTACCTGACAGAGTAATTTAGCATAGATTTTGGGGGGCAATTTGATAATGTGAAGGCTGAGACAGGAGGACCGCAGGTTCAAGGTCAGTCTCAGGAACTTAGTGAGACCCAGTTTCAAAATAAAAAATAAAATAGGGCTGGGGGTGTAGCTCCGAGGAAGAATGCCCTGAGTTCAATCCCCAGTTCCCAACACACACACAATTTTGATAATGCATATATAAAGCTTTAAACTATTTATTCATACCCTTTGATCCACGAAATCTATTTCTAAGAGCTAATAAGAAAAGTGCAACAGAATTATGTACAAGGCTATTCTCCATATTAGTTAAAATATTAAAACATTCAAAGCCACACGGATCACAAAGGATACAGACAGGGTTTTAGTTTATTGCATATTTAAAATCAGAAATGTTCTGCAGTCTTTAAAAATCAAGGCAAATGCAAAATCTGTTTTTAAAAAGAGCATCAGTAGAGCTGAATATATAGTGTAACCCTTTTCTGTTTCTCTCTCTAGGTAAGGGTAAAATGCAAACCCTCTAAAATTCTAGTAGAAGTTACCTCTTCAAAGGAAAACAAAATTAGAAAGGGTTTTCAACCAGACTTTCCATTTTTATGCAGCTAATCTGAAAATTCAATTCAGATCATTCTCAAACATTCCAGACTTTACTGTAAACGAGAAGTACTTACAGTGCTCCACTGAGAAACTTTCCACACACATTCGTGGCCAAATCTAGGAAATCATTTACTCTCAGAGACGTTTTGATTGTACAAATCCAAGAACCTAGTTTTCAGTAAGTGATCAGGGCTATTATTTGATGCTAACTTAAGGCTTTATTTAATAGACTGAAAAGTCTGCACTTCCCCTAAGGGGCTCGCTGAGAACGCAGATTCCTGTCCAATACCTTTGCCTGGGCAGGCCCCTTCTCACCTTATCCCTCTCTGCCCTGTGCCTTCTGACAAACTCCTACTCATCCCTCAAGGCCCACATGAAATGTCACCTCTGCTTCCAGACAGTTCATCTTGCTCCCCTCTTCTACCCTTTGCCTGTCATCCACACCTCAGGACAATACTTAATATACTGCTTTAATGGTCTGTTTTGAAATTCATCTTTGTGTGACTCCTCTTCTAATATTTAATACTAAATACAGGCCTGGCATGTGGTAGAGACTTAATGTTTGTGGGAGGAACTTGGTAGGCAGAGATACCATCAGAGCCCTCTCGATTAATAACCGATGTGGCTCATTTAAAGACATTATACACCATGTTCTAGATCAGAGAGAAAGCCAGTTCATAACTAGGCACACTGGGGATGTGTGTGTGGGGGGGCTTCACTGATTTGAATTAGCAATCTAGAAATAAATATTCAGACTTTTCTTTTCTGAGGTACTGGGGATTGAACCCAGGGGCATTCTACCTCCGAGATACACCCCCAGTCCTATTTTTTATTCTTTATTTTGAAACAGGGTCTCACTAAGTTGAGGAGGGCCTCACTAAGTAGCTGAGGCTGGCCGTGAACCCGGATCCTCCTGTCTCAGCCTCCCAAGTACTGGAATTACAAGTGTGCACCACCACACCCAGCTCAGCATTCAGACTTCTTAATTTGATTCATAGCACAAAGAATATCCTTCAATATCATACCTTGAAGAGAAAATTAGCTGCACAATTCTCAGATTGACAAAAACAAGAAAATCCATGGGCACAAATATATTCGATTTAGCCCAATGAATCAATTTTATGCGTGCTGTGTGTCTCATGAGGCCCTAAGTGTACTGAGTGAATCGAGAGGGTTCTGAGATTCCCTTCTGTTCTCTGCTAGCTCTCGTACCCCAAGGTCTACAGTGTGGGGTATATCAGTAATATAAGTGGCTGCACTAATGAAATAAAAGATTTTATTTACTTTTAGCTTCTACTTGGTCCTTTCAAATGTTTATATTTTATGAATATTTTGGAATGTGCATAATATATTAGTCCAGAACAGAAAAATTATAAATTGTGCACATATGCCCCAAAGTACCCTTCTGTGTTTTGGAGGGAGAGGGTGATTATAATTCTTCTGAATCCATTGCTTTAGAACAATACTTATTAAACTTATTAAACATTCTCTGGGGATCATTTAAAAATGGAAATTCTTATTCAGAAGTTCTGGGCTGAAGTCTGAGAATCTGCATCCCTACCAAGCCCCCAGGAGACGCTGAGGCTGGAGGGCCAAAGCTCACACTTTGAGTAGCAATCAGCCCTATGCAGCCAGGGTTGCTCGTCTGAACTAAACACAGAACACAGAACAAGGCTCAAGTGACTCTGTTCTTGTTTCCCCATGGATCTAGACACTTGTGAGAGAAGGCCACTCATTCCATAGATGCATGGCACGGGGACATTAAGACTGACTTGTCTCATAGCTCTGCAGAAAAAGGGGCCTCTGAGGGGCTCTCTGGACGGATGGCTTCACCTACAGGAGAAAGTTTGAGGGCACTAGCTGACTTCATTAAGAAAAAGCAGAGTTTGTAAGTCACCATACAGTGTTACAAAACGACCCTGTAGTCAGCATTCTTTTCCAGTGTTTGGCTTTTATCTGGAAACTTTCTTTCTGGGAAGCATAGCTGAAAACCAAGGTCTTGACCACTCCTGGTCATAAGGATCCTGTGGGGCCGACATTAAGTGAAAGAGTGCTAAGTCAGGAGTCTCTTCCATCCTGACTAATCACACCTACTCCCCACACCCTCCCCTTGATGAGACCCTGGAGTTGGGAGTGAGCAGGTTACAAATGCTCTTCATCCAAAAGAAGAGAAACACACACACACAAAAACATCAAAACACACACACACACAACACAACACACACACACACACAACACACACACACACACACCACTGAACAAAATTAATCTTCCTTCACATGGTCCACCCAACAATTCATGTGTGTGTGTCCTGTTCCATCTTTCAAATGACTACTTTGGACCCATTTCAGGGCCAGGTCATACTTGCAGGAGAGGTTACAGTGAGTTGTTAGGCATCTACACCTTCTACGCTGAGGAGCCGGTATTGATGCAGTGATAGCAGGTGGCGTCTCCCAGGTGTTTCCTGAGACCAGGCCCAGCATCCACAGAAATGTGATGCAGCCCTCTAACAGCTCCCCATCTAAGTGAATATGAAGATCGGTTAGACCAGGAGGAGGATGGAAGACCACCATATCCACCCCTGGAAGTGGGTTGGCCACTGGATGAAACCCAGTTGGTCATTTCCCAATATCCTCCCTTGGATCCATCTTCAGCTCCATTTCAGCCAAGAGGTTCAGCTCTCAGGGGTGAAATTGGGAAGGGGATCCCGGCTGAAAGACTCTGGTAATGGCCACGCGTGTGTTCTGTGTACCTTCTCCTGTTTCCTCTTGGCCACTGGTAATCAATGTTTGGCCTGGGGGTCTGGGGAGAGGCCGGGTATTTGTCTAAGGAGAATGTCTTTTAGCATAAAGCCAGGCTATGGTAAGAAGAGTGACGAGAGTGGAGAAGAGCTTCCAAGAAGAGCGAAATGACCCTTTGCCGCCATTTCTACAGTGGCTTCTGATGACTCTTCAGCCAAGGGAGTAAGTCCTCTGTCCACTGTACTTGGTCAGTCACTAGTAGCTAGGTCGGTGGACACGTTCCATTCCTTACTGACTTGAAATGTCCCTGGCAGCACAGACTGTTGCTGTAGTCTTCTCCCAGCTCCCCCTGCTTTTCTGTCTCCTTCTTAGTTCCATTTGTTAGTTCCTCCTCTTCTGTCAATCCCTCACTTGACATTTTCCCAAGGTCCCCTACTCCAAACGACTTCCTTCTCACTCCGCTCACACTCCTGCATCTACCCCCATGGCTTCAGAAACCTCCTTTATCTTCCATGAAGCTTAGGCCTGTGTGTCCATCTCAGGGCCCTCTTGTCACTCCCAGACCAACACTAACTGACTGGCTCCTCCAGGTGATTGTTCACGGGAACCCCAAATGAAGCCGGGATTCACTTCCTAACCATCTCCTAGGATAGGAGCTGCCTCCCCCCAGGTGATAAAGGACACTCGATATCCATAGTTGACTTCAAAACTTCTTGAAGCTGCCCACCTGCTCCCTTTCCATGCCCGGTGCTCTGTGTCCACAAGGGATGGGTTCCCGGATGTCCCATGGTTTCGCAAATGCTTATGTCCTTTGTAGAATGGTGTGCTATTTGCATCTAACCTATACATATCCACCAATATACTTTAAATCATCTCTAATGAGTTCTAATACCCAATACAGTGGAAATAGCTGCTATACTATATTGTTTAAGAAATAATGAGAAGAAAAACATGTCTGTACACATCCACTACAGAGGTAACTGTCACAGGCTGACTACACAATGCACAGATGAGATGCGAGGAGAACCATGCTCAACCACGCTGGAGAGAGAGACAGGATCTGTGGGGTGCTGGGAGTCTAGAGTAGGGGTTCCTACACATCACTCCATTTAGCAGAATGCTTGGCATACGGCAGATCAAGTTTTGTGTTTTGGAACTTTCTGGAATTAAAATATATAAATATAAATAATATAAAAATATATGAATATATGTAATATATTATTTTTGGATCCTCAGTTGGTTGAGTCTTTTTATGCAGAACCTGTGGGTACTGAAAGCGGGCCGCCCGTCCTTTCTCCAGTGACCCCGGCAGGCTCATCCTTGAGGTCCCTGTCTCAAGCTGTGTATAGTGTTCTGCCTAGTGTGGCCTTGTGACCCCCCTAAAGCGCCCTGCTGCCCAGCTTGTGGTCCCCATTATCCTGAGCTTGTGAAGATGGGTGTGAAACCAGTCAGGAGCTGGTCCCACCTGCCCTGATCAGCCATCCCTCGGCCTGCCACCTGCTCACACTGCAACAAACCGCCTACAGCAGCCCCGGGGGCTGGCCCTGTGTGGGTGGCTCAGGGCCTTTGAACGTGCCTGCTGTCTGCCCAGAGCCCTCCTGCTTCCTCATGTCTTCTTTGGGGACACGGCCTGTTCCAGGCAGGTGCCTTCCCTAGCTGTTCTCAAAGGTCCCGTGCTTTCCCAGCAAGCTCCCTGCGCTCCTTTCTCCCAGAACACTTATCTCAGTATACTGGAATTGTTTGCTCTCTTGTGTGGATCTAATTATAGTAATCACTGAGCTGACAGCTGTCATTAGTTGAGAACTTACATGTGACTGGCACTGTGTCGGCAGTTCATAGACTCATGACTCAACTGCCGAGTGGCTCTGGTCAGAACCTGGTCAAAACCAGCAAATGCGGGCCCAGGTGAGTTGTACAGTTGGCCTAAGGACACACAGGAGTCAGCAGTGGAGGCCATGCTTAGACTCCGGTCTGACTGGAAATCCAGCTGTCTATCCATCGCTCACAGCCTGGTGCTTCTCTCTGGAATGCAAGCCATATCTCAGCTTGTTCCTGCCCGTGTGGATGGATGGATGGATGGATGGATGGGTGGATGGATGGATGGATGCAAAAGGAACCCGGAATCTTCTTGTTCTGGAAGAGCAGCCCTGGATCTCAAACACAACGCTCAAAAAGAATGCACGCATTGGTTGCAGTGAGAAGCTAAGTAGAGGGAAAGTCACTATGACTCTGTCCCCTAGGGCACACACACGGCTGGCTGAGGAAAGATGGTACCATGCCTGCTGAGTCTGGTTCCCTGGCTGAGCATTGTGCTGAGTCATCAAAGAGGCTTCCAAGGTGACGTCACCAGTCCTCGCCCTGAGCCTGCTCCCGTTCCTCTGTTCTTTATTTCTGAGAGTGGCCCACACAGTCACCCAAGACAGAGGCTAATGTCTGCTCCTTTCCCCTCTTCCTTTGTAATCTACTGCCACGGCGTCTCTGGTTTTATTTCCTGAAGGCTTCTTGTTTCTGTCCCTGCTCATCTCCCTTTTTGTGGCCACCGTGGTGCAGAACCTCATGGCCTCCCTCCCAAGCCATCGCAGCACCGTGTGCACCACTCCCCTGGCTTCCTCTTGACCCTCTCCACTCTGTCCTTTCTGAATCAATCTCTCTAAAATGCAAATACAACCTTTCAAAAATGAGAACTTTGTGTCCGTGGACAAAAGTCATGGCGTGTGACAGTTCTATCCTTACACCGAGTCTAATTGTCCCTCCTTTCTAAACTGCTGGACTGATGTCCCAGCTCTTCTACTATCTACCCTTGGCTACCATTTTGGCCACATCTCTGGATGTCCCCTCCCCACTGTCCATGCTTCAGTGATGGAGAGCTGCTTTCATGTCCCCACGTGTCCCAGGCTGCCTCACCCCTTTCCACCTGTCGTTTCTCCCCCCCACACCCCCTCTTTGGAAAGCTCATCCTGGAATCAGATCCCTGCAGTTGCCCAGCAGTGCTCGCCACAGCTGACCCTCCTGCTGCAGTTCATTGAAGAGCCCCTCCTCTTCTTCAGCACTACAGAGCACGGCGTCACCACCCTTTCACAGAGCCACGATGCTCCAAAGCCTTATGTGTCTGTCCCACTTCTAGATGGCAAGACCTTTGGACCACATCCATCCCTGAACCCTCAGGAGCACAGTCCCGGCATGTGTCGGGAGCTCTGACAATGTTTTCCTGGCTCATGATTATAGATGAGTCAACAGATGAATCAATGAATGGATGAATGATCAATCCATAAATTAAAGAAAGAACAAATGCGAAGGACCTGGCCCAAACATGTGAGTGGTATCTATGCCTTCGCCATCGCACGCCAGGTTATCCAAACTGCCTTTCTGAAGTAATTGATGTTCGCGTATTGTTCTGTCTCCATGGGAAATAAGTTTCAGGAATCCTCAGGGTTAAGAAGCATGTCTTTTTATCGGTTCTGACTCAGACACTCTTCGAAGCTGAACTAGCCCTTGTGCTGTGACTCACTGGTACCCCGAGGAGAGAGTGCATGGAAGTTCGGAGATGGCTTTTCTTCCTAGGAATGGTTTACTTCTTGGGGTGTGTTTAATCATGTCTGTAGTTACCTGAAGGATTAGAGTTTCCATGGAGGAATGCACTTACTTGCACATGCGATCAGCTCATCTTGCATTTAATTCGCACCCCCACCACCAAATGCACACACACAGAATTAGTATGGGAACTACTGCAGGGCCCTCTTTGCCCACACTCATTTGATGATCAGCTTTAAGAGCCAAAGGGTTTAACTTGAGAATTATGCCAGGTCAACAGGCAAGAAGAATCCGCGCTCATCTAAGGAGACAGAGAGCAAGAAGAGCAGCCGTGGGGGATCACTTGCAGGCTGTCGCATGAGGCCGGACAGCAAATGAGCTCAGGGAGCGCCCTTGGCTCAGCATCAGGCAAAGTCCACGCATCTACTAGTTGTGAAGAGGAGAGGGGTGAACAGGAGCTGAAGGGACTCTGGGGTTGGCTGCCTGGAAGGAGATGAAGACTTGGAAGAAGCGCAGAGGGTATTGAGGCCACATGGCGAGGCGAGGCTGCCTCGGGACGTGTTTGCTTTTATACACCCAACTCTAGGAAGTAAATCTGGGCATGGAGGTGGAGATTTGGGAATCACTGAACATAGAAGCAAAAATTGGCTGTAGATGAGTCAATGAGGTTTTCAAAAGAGAAAAGCAGAATGCCAGGAGAAGACGGCAGTGGAGGCTGGAGTCCTGGAGACCACCTCTATTGCAGTGCAGGGGAAAGGGTTCTCAAACAGAGGACTGAGAAAGAGCAGCGCTGGCTGGACAGCTCTGTGCATTCATCAGAGTGGACAGCGAGGAAGGCAGGGCTCAAGAAAGGAGGCGAGATCCATGGGTTAAAGAGTCGAGGGAGAACCAGGAGGTGCTAATACTCCCAGCAAGGTGACCTTTGGGAAGGAGGGGTCACCTGTTTCCCTGAGACAGAGAGAAAAAAGCAGAGGATATGGCCGTTGCTCTCGTCTTCATTCCTCACTCATCTTTTGCTGTTCTAGACATGGGGGATACAGCAGTACAGACAGGACTCCTGACCTCAGAAGGTTTATGTTCCAGTTCTAGAGAAGAGAGAGAAAGATCAATGAAGCCGTAGAAATTATTGAGAAGTGAAGACGACAGTTGAAGCCGTGTGCTCTTAGGAAAGTGACAGTCCGATGCTTGGATGTAAGAGGACTTGCTGAGGGACGCTGATCAACCCCCGGCTGGCTTCTGAATCACATGCAGGAGACAAGGAGAGTTGAAGAAAGGACCGAGGCAGGCTCCCAAGCCTGAGCTTGTGTTTGGGCTCCACCCATCATGCTTTGCCTGGTCGAGTGTGGACGAGGTGGGCCGCCCCCAATTGGGGGGCTGGCAAGGCCTCCGTGGCAAAAGGTTACCAGAGCACAGGATCACGAATACCACATTAGGAACGTAAACATTTGGAAACCACAGAATGTAGCTGCTCGAGGTCACGGCGCGCTCATCTGCTGGTGGAATCCATACAGTAATTGAGCACATTAAGAAGCCTACTAACTCGGCTATCTGGTTTGAGAAGGGCTGTAATTTAGTTTCCCTAGCTATCAATTAGTCCCGTTTTCCTCATCTGTAAAATGAGAGGTTTGGACGCAATGACCTCGGAGTTGTCTTCCAGCACGGTCCGCGGGGAACGAGTGAGCACACGTGAAATTCTGAAGGTTCATTGACTTTCATGTTTGCATTGAATTCTTGAGTATTGATGTCCAAAAGCCAGTTCAGAGTTCCTGCTGCTCTGTGAGCACTGTACACATAAAGCCCTTCATTTTAGGGACCATCTTGTTTTAAAAGAAATCACCCCGTGGAAATACACAACCTAGACTGTAATGGGAGAGCTCTTCACCTACCTGCATCACTGCGCAAGGTAATGGGTGGGTCACTGGTAGGACATTGGAAGAGACCAACTGGAAAATTAGTAGAGATGATGAGGTCCCCATATTTGCAAACTTAGAAAATGGCTTTGTAAATAATGGGAGAAAAGGAAGCTTTCGAATATCAGGCTGTTAGGATGATAGCACCTAGGGATGCTGAATGAAGCTCTGCAAATGTGACTCACCACCCTGAGCTGGGATTCATTTACAACAATAAATGCGGGTCTTCTTTTATCCCTATTAAAAGCAATGAATAAGAGTTAAAAGCAAGGTGTGTTGTGCACGCCTATCATCCCAGTACCTGGGAGGCTGGGACAGGAGGATTGCAGGCTTGAGTCCAGCCTAAGCAACTTAGTAAGACCCTGTTTCAAAATAAAAACTAAAACAGGGCTGAAGGTATAGCTCATAGATAAAATGCCCCTGGGTTCAATCCCCAGTATAAAAAGAGAAAGAAAGAAGAAAGAAAAGAAAAAAAGAAAGAAAGAAAGAGTAAGTTAACTAGGCCTTGGTTAGATCTTGAAAAACTAAGAAACTAAGTTAAAATGTGATCAAGTGGAAGATATTTAAGCTGCTTGCTAGCTACGGCTCTTTAATAGTAGAAAAATCTTATCACTTTTCATCTACAATGTGACTTTTGAACAACACTGTAATCTTGGAATCTAGAAGCCTAAGTACATGTGCTTTTTCAAACAGCTGCATCATATTTTTTTACACATTTCGTTGAAATCAAGATTTTTCAGGCTCAAAACTCAGTACTAACTACAAGTTATTCATTTTGTGTCAATTTTGTAAAATAAACAGCTAACTGCTATTTTGAACAGCATGATGGCTGCATTACTGTTGAAAGGAGTCTTTGGTGTAACTAACTCTATTTTCATTTTCTACCGAAAGCTTTTATTTCTAAGCCTTTATTCATACATGGAGGCTTAAGTCTCTGCAGTGTAGGGTGCGTACATGAATCATCTGCTTTACAAGGAAGTCACCATTATATTTATAGTTGCAATCTTACAGAACAGTGCACAATCATTTTCAGGCACCAGAAGTCTCAAAGTGGGAGTTATCTTCAAGTCAGTGAGATATACATTAGTAGAACTAAAAAAAAAAAAGAGTTTATAGTGGGTAAAAACCATGCCTGAGTTCAAGATGAGTCACCCCACCCCGGCTGGAACTTCCAGAAATCCTCTTGGATGTGTGAATGGGTCCCCCCCCACTTGCTTTCTAACCACGTTTGGCACTGATCAGTTGGAAGCACTCTGGGGCTTCATCTAGAGTTCAGGTGCTGGGGCCCAGGGTCAGCTGAAGATCCCAGGTATCTGGGCTCTCAGGGGGAGACCCTCGTGTCACCCAACACTGCAGGCCATGTGCTCCGGGGATGCTGAGTGAGGCGGAGCGTGCCCCCTACTCCAGGAGGCAGGCCTGAGCACCTGCACTGGGGCAGGGACCTCTGTCCCCACTGCTGAGCATCCTAATTCACTCGTAAGGACAGAGACCTCAGGTCACCGGGACTTCTGACACAGGGCTTCTGCTTTTGTGGGTGAGACAGTCCCCTTGCATCATAAGGCATTTATATCTGATACAGCTCCATATTTTTAAAAGCTATTTGACAATAAAACTCCGAAGCAGAACTAACACCCATACAGGCCTGGGAAGCAGCGCAAGCATCTTCTGACCCTTCCGAGATGCTGAAGGACACCAGAAATTCCTTCTCTCTCCTGAATTCTCTCCCAAGGGTATGGAACCTTGGGAAAATGATTTGGTGAAGGCTTACCTTTTGATACTTAAGAGCTGCCATGGGAGCCGGGCTTTCTATGGTGGGCAGATTGTGGCTCTAGGTCACAGGTATTTTCTGGGTTTGTTTGTTTGGTATTGGGGATTGAACCCAGGGGTGTTCTACCTCTGAGCTACACCCTCAGTCATATTTTTATTTTGAAACAGACCTCGCTAAGTTGCTGAGTGTCTCACTAAGTTACTGAAGCTGGTCTCCAACCTGTGATCCTCCTGTCTCAGCCTCCCAAGTACTGGGATGACAGCTGTGCACCACTGCACCCATCTCTGGTTTGTGGTAGAAACTTATGAACAAATGGGAACACACTGGCAGCTCTCCGGGTCTCATGTGCCTTCATTTGCAGGAGCTCCATGTGCCTTTCTGCAGATGTTGCTCCCCCGCACATCTGTTACTACAGTGAATTCTGCAAGGACGTGGACAATCTGCATGGAGTGATAATGACCAGGTCCAGCAGCCGGGGCTTGGAATGATGGGGCATAAGCCATGCAGTCCCTGGCTCACTGTTTTCCCCTAGAGAAGGACTCAGGGCCACTTGGCTCAGCCTGCATGGGCTTGCGTCCCAGGGCCGCCTGAGCACTGAGAGAGCTCAGGGAGGAAACCATGGACGCATGTCCACAGCCTAGAGACAGTGGGAATCACATGCACTTTTTTAAATTTTCATTTCAAAACATCTTTCTTTTTAAAATGGGCATGGCTGTATACATTTATGGCTCTTTTAAAACATTGCAAAGGTTTAATGGGCTTTCTAGTTCTTTCCACTCGCTCCTCTCATCTCTGTTTTCAGACGACAGGCCGGTTGAATGGGTCTGCCTCTCTCTGAGTGCTTTTTATCTCCAGGCTCCACCTGGGATAGGGGCAGGTCTGGTGAGGGACCCCAAGCGGTGTCTGAAGAACGGACTCTTACTCATGCTGCAAAACCCGTGGCAAATTACATGACCCTGCTCAGCCTCATTTCCCCCGTCTGCAGTGGGAGAGGGAGCTCCTCCAACTTCTCAGAAACCCCTGTATGTTTTAGCTTTCTCTGAAGTGAAATGAAAATAAAACACAGAGATTGGCTACATTCCAGATTTGTGCTTATTTAAGCAAGTCTGACAATTCTTCCCTGAAAGCTGTCCAGCCTGGTTTTGTCATAGAGATAATTCAAAAAGGTCCATTGGACTGAGGTTCGGTACTTTTGATATTTTCTTTTTTTTTTGCGGTATATGGGATTGAACCCAGGGGCATTCTACTTCTGAGCTACACCCCAAGCCCTATTTTTTATTCTTTATTTTGAAACAGGGTCTCACTAAGTTGTGGAGCGTCTCACTAAGTAGCTGAGGCTGGCTGCGAACCCGGATCCTCCAGTCTCAGCCTCCCAAGTACTGGGATTACAAGCATGCACCACCACACTTAGCTACTTTTGATATTTTCTGATGCCAGGACAGACTCAGATCCACCAAATCAGAGCAGTGCTGCCCCTCAGAAAGGCCTCTGGTGATCAGAGAAATCGGGATATCAACACACCTGCTACATAAGATGTCCTGTATGATACCTGTGGCTTCTATGGAATTAGAGTGGACCCGGGGACTAAATAGGTACCTGCTCCCTTACATATTAATATGCTTGCAAACCTTTCAGGTCCTATTTCTATAAGGCAAAGAACCAGGAATATAGTTTTATTTTGTTCCTTCCATAAATATAAAGCTCTGGTCAAACTTGCAGATTTTTGTCAAATTCCCATGGTTCTGACAAAATGGGATGATCCCAAGTTCCTCTCCTGTGATTCAAGCTCAGTTGTGTGCTGGGCAGTTTGGTGACAAGGCAGTCATATGATATAAAGTACAGGGCTGGAGCCAGACAGACGGACTTGGGTTCGAATCTTCAGGTTAAGATCTTGTGTGGGGAAAGTTCGTTATGGTCGGAAAGCCTGCTCAGTAGGTCGTGCTGGAGATGTGGCGAGATGCCCTCTGGAAGCAACTGTGGCTGTGACTTTGGACAAGTAACTAGGTCTCCTTGACTCAGTTTCCTTATTTGGAGAAATGGAGTTGGTAAAGCCTTCTTGCACTGGACTGGGATTGCAAATAGTAAGGTCAATGCATCCAACTCTGGTGCAAAGGAGGACTCAGGACGGGCATCCGGATCTAGCTGGCTAAGCATGACGCGCTCCGGCCTGCCAGGGACTTCTAATCTACCGGGGAAGCAGGAGACACCTGCACCAATCAAATGGACATAGTGCATGATTCGTTCTAAGCAGCAAGGCACATTCTGTCTTATTCAGCGGGAGAAGATCAAATTCAGGAAACGCAGAACTGGTAAGGCCCCCCAGGGTTGGGGAAGCTGAGCCTCCAGGAGCTTGGAAGGATGGATACTGAAATTCCCATAGGGCCAGGCAAGAATGGTTTTCCATGAAGGGGATTGCAATGAGGTGGGGAGACTCCAACAGCAACTGAGCAGGGGGTTTGGCTGGAAGAGGGGGGACAAGAGTGAGGGCGACTTGAGGCTTCAGCAATGGAGAACCTGGACGAGAAGCAGGTCACCCCACAGACAGCTCGGGTAAGATGGTAGGTGTTTTAGGATGATCAGGTTCAACAGACACAGCTGAGACAGCTGATAACTTCGGGTGTCTGGACTCCCGGGTATACCTGCGAGGCTCTCAGAGTGCAAACCTTCCTCTCTGTCCCCTCGTCTCTGATTTCAGAGGGCTTTGCAGTTTCTTTCCATACCAGCTTGAGCAGTATGTAGTCAATTTATAGTTTACAGGGATTTCCCACACACCCATATATGTTTTCCACTGATGTCTGTGCTTTTTTCCTAGACCCACCCGAATTCCAGAGCATGGCTCACTTGCACGCCAAGTTCATTCTTTCTCTTTGTCGTTCTCTTCTCCAAATAAAACATGGGAGAAAGTTACCTTTCTAATGCTTCTATGGATTTTACATAGAAAAGAAAGAAGAACCTAAAAAACAGTTAAAAGAGTAATTTCTGATACATTTTTGCATTGAGAACAATGATGTTTCTAGTGGCAAACCCAATAAATGAGGTTTTTGAATCTCAACTCTTGTTCATAAATCTGAGTGACTATGGGGTATAATCCCTTTTGTAGGTTAAAAAAAGGTGCTTTAAGATTTTTTAAGGGTGGCAACTTAGACTGGAATTCAGGCTTTCTTTATAAGGTAAGTTGTTGTTTTTTTTTAAAAGCAGAACTACATAATAAGGGAATCAGGTCCTTAGAGAGGAAGGTAGGAATCAGTTTTAGTTGTTTTGAGAATAATTGTTCCTTATCAATTCATAAAACACAAGGTGGAAGTGGTTTCCCTAACACTTTCACAAAAATCATCTCCTTCGACTCTCCTATCATCACTGTGGTGGGAATTTCTCTGAGTTTTACAGAAAAGAAACTAGGAAGCTAGATAACTTGCTCAGGTCACCCAACCCATAAGTGGGGACTCAATCCAGGGCTTCTGTCCCCAACTCGCCCCTTTTCTTCCCCAACCAACTTGAATTGACTGCTTTCCCTTTCCCTGAGGTGTGCTAAGAAACTGAGGCTCGGAACTACAGTGTACTTTCTCCAAGGACACTGTGGCTTGGAGTGTGCACACCTGGAATTCATATGGATGGTTGTCAGATTCCAAGGACCAAAGTCCCTTTTCACGAGGTCAGACCGCCTCTGTTATCAGAACGACCCCCTGTTGGTCAAGCTTCCACGATTACCTGTCAGGGGCTGCTCCCCATTCTCCTCCCATCTCTGTTCTTGTATACTTCTAACCATTCTTACTAGATACTATTACTCTCCTATCTAGAAGTTACCAAAATGCATGTTATTTATTTAATTTTTGCTAAGAAAATTTAGGCTGCAATTTTTTAAATCCACCTAGCTATTTTTCAAAACTACTGTAATAGTTTTTTGTATTTTGCTGCACTTTGGCGTAATCATGGCACAACACTGAAAATTCAGAAGAGAGCGACAGCAACACAGACTTAAGCTGTGTGTGAGGCCACCAACAGTAGCAGTCCCTTGTTCTGCAGGGGACAGGCTTATTTTCTCCTTCCCTCTCTCCATTGCTGTCTTTGTCAGGTCCTGTTTGTGTTCAAAAGGTGACTGACCTCATAAAAAATAAACTTGAAAAGTCTTGCTTTAATCATGGCTGTAATTAGCAAATTTGGACACTGCACTATCTTTCCTCTTTTTTATTGGAAACACATTCAAGATTGGACTTGTAGTTGATTCTTGAAGTTTATTCAGCGTCTTTGAAGACCGAAGCACATCACTAGCAAAAACCAGGTCCTTCCCCAGCTCCTGTGAGTGGCTGAAATGTCACTTTGGGTCTCTAGTGATAATTATGGATCATGTGCTATAGGAACTCAATGACCATCCCTCCACGCTGAGCATATATATGTCCTAAATCATGACAGATGCTAATTTGTTAAATCACTCATTTGATTTTCAGGAGAAAGGAGAATGGGTTAGTCACACTAAGAACAACAGAGGACGAGCAACTCTTGGCACGAGGAGTCTTAGGAGCAGCTACCTCCGGCTTCGGAGGACCCTCCCTTGCCCTCTGAGGATGACCCTCTGTGCCTCTGACGCTGTGCCAGGGTTGAATTGGCAGGGAGCCAGCACACCCTCCTCCACCCTCCTTTCTCACTGGCACCTTTGGACTCTCTACTGCTTCTACTCCTGGATTCCCATCCATACTTAGCTTCCCTTCTCTGGAAAATGAGCCACGGGTGGTACTATGAATCATGTCTTCTTAAGAAATACCCACTGTTACTTGTTGCTGAGCCAGCATACTTCTTTGGACTCCCAGCTGCTTCTCTGATAGCTCATTCTCTTTCTGTTCCATGCATTTTTTCTTCTTCTTACCATTCCCAATTATGTTCCCCCTGATCTTGCACTCACCATTTCTATCTTCTCTTTATGATCTTTCTCGGGCCTCCTCTACCTCGCCCTCCTGGACATTCACAGATCCATCACTTTTACTGTCGTTTACTAACAGTGTCTCCTTAGGAGTCCAGCTGTGCTCCAACATCTCCTGGGACACTTGGAGAAAACTGCTCAGAACAGAATCAAACTCCTAGGATTCTCCTGATGTTTGGATCCTCACGATGACATCATCATTCTCTACTGCCCTATCTTTAAGCTCCTTCACTCCAGCATCGAGTGCAGAGCAACCTGCAGATTCCACGTGTGAATGCATCTGTCCACCTCTCTCCCTTGTCCCTTCCTAAGGCCACTGCTCCAGTCCAGATCTTCATTCTTTTCCCTCAGCCTCTCAAAGTGCTCTTCTGACTAGTGACATGGCGTCACTGCCAGACTTTATTTCTGAAGTGTGGAAAGAACCCCAAATCAGAACCTTCAGTGATTTCTCTGTGGCTGCCAAACTGAACAGCACGTGGTCCTTCTCGACCACCCTACCCTCCTCTCCCTTGGCAGAGCAGCGAGGATGTGGCCTCCAGAGACCAACGGCACTGCTCCCAAGGCCAGCATCACCCCTTCTGAAGCCTGCAACCATAAGGGAGATATTCAACCTCTGCACTCGACTTGCCTCAGTTCCAAAGAGCTGAAGGAGGGAGCCCACCTGCGTGAGGACTGAGAAGTGCTGAGTACTGCACCTGGCCTCCCCAGGTGCGCAGCAGCATCAGCCCTCAACGTCATGCTGGTTGGTATCCTCACTGTGCCGTTCCTTCCCACAGCAAACTCAATGCCTAAGCTCATGGTGGCCTCCCTGTACTATCCTGTTGGCCTGCTATCACTTATGTCTTTCTCCTGGCCTCTGATGGTGTCTCCTCCTTATCCTGACTCAAAATTCTCTCCATTCTCTAAGGCTTTTCTCAAATGTTCCAATGCCTTTCTCAACCTTCCCAAAGGGGTCTGGTCTTTCTCTCATTGACTTCCCCCAGCCCTTTGTTAAGGCCCTTCATGCGATTCTCATCATGTTCTACCAGGCAGCACAACCACTCTCAGGCTTTGGCTAGTTGTTTCACTATTCTTCACCTCCATTCTTTGTCACACCTTTTCCCAACAGCAGCCTGGAGTTACCTTGAGATCAAGGACTAGGACTTCTCTATTCATATCTTCTGAATAGATTTAAGACCACGCAGCCTTCTACAGAGCCAGCTCTCAGCATGAGTGTGCTAGGTGGAGATGCCTGAAGGTTAGAGCCTGAGTATTCAAAATCTTAAAGAGAACTGATTCAAAATCTCATTAAATAGACATTCCATCAACCATAGGCTAGCTAGTTAGACCCTTTCTTCAGACACCAAAAACTAAACGAAGTGTGGTACTGAAACCATAGTTTAGGGAACATTCCCAGGATATTGGACAAGACAACTTAATATCCATAATTATAAAATTCCTGCTTAAATACGCATACCCTCATGCAGCCCTAGACTCTGAAATGCTATGTGCTGGCATAGGCTGCTCCCAGTTGAATGATATGCATTTGATTGTAATCACAGAAAAGTGGCTCTTGAAACTTTTAGTCCTATAGTATTTCACCCTTAAAATGGTAAAATCTAGAAAAATTCTCTTCAACTTAAATTTGAAACATTAGGAGTCAAATACCTCTATTGCCACAGATATGCTAACATGGCCTATATCTAAACACAACACTTGAAGGAGATCAAATTGTGTTGTTACCTGAATTTTCCATGTCAATGATTAAATCACCCCTTTACACCCCAGGATTGCAGTAAATCTTTCCTTTCCTTGCTTTGCCTGGTTTTCTTCCTCAGGATCACACTTCCAGCCCACCCTTCCATGTAGAAACCTGCTAGGTCTGTATTACCTTTCTGTTTTATTTCAAGTCTCTTCATTTTCTTCTGTCCAAAATACTGAGCATGCTTCCTTCTTTTCTTCTATCAGTTTTAAACGACTGCTATGTTGTAGGCATATGGTGCCCTGTTTCCTCTCACTTATAAGAGATGTCTTCCTCCTTAATAACCCCACTTACACAACTCTAGCAGCCAATCTGTCACTTCATAATATTCACGAAGGGAGAAAATATACCAGTTACCATTTTTCAGATGTATTTTGAAAACACCACAGATTAAAAAAAGGTTTATGCTGTGTGTTTGCCGGATGGGGTACATGTGGGGTTTTGATGCAAGGAAAGATGTAATTACAGCAAAAATTCTGCCTTTCATGTCAATGCACGTGGATTCAATAACTATTGCCTGAGGTATTTCTTGACTAAGCAGCGGGAGCACAAAGGGAAACCAGCTAAAATCTCTACTGTCAATATCTTTTTCTCCTTCAGGAAAAAAAGACTGGTATAGAGGCCGTTGTAAATTCAGTGCAACTGGGATGAACCATTTACATACAGAAATGGGGAGGGAATTGTCAGAGAGTTCCTAGCCTTATGCTAGAGCCAAATCCACGCCAATGGAGAAAGTTTATACCTTCAATATGGACAATTAATTCATACACATTGAAATGTTAAAAAACGTAAATAAGAAAGTTCTTTAGGAAAGAATAGACACTGTCAAAAGGATTATAAAATATGATGCATGTGAAATGAAACTCAGTGAGTGCCCAGTTGATTCCCAGGTTCAACTATGAGGTATGTTTAAAACCTACATTTAATTTTGAAATCACAAACAAGAGTCTGCTTCTATGGAGCTGGGTATACTTAACTGTGGTTTATAAAATTATGCAAGTAGATGACTTAATCAAATGACCTCTTTGAAATTACTCAGTTTTTTTCTATCCACTCTTAATTCATGTCGTGGTTGTGTGTGTGCGTGTGTGTGCGAGCACGTGCAAGTGCGCGCGTGTGCGCCTGTGTGCATGCATGTGTGTATATATGTTTGTCTCTGTAAATTCACTTACATCCTTTTGAAAATAAGGTGGATATAAAGAAACAATGAGAATATATATATATATATATATATATATGTCTGTGCCTGACCTTACGTGACCACTTTGAAATTTCAAAGACCGGCCAGTCACTTGCAGGGTAGCTCAGGGTCCAGAGATACAACTTACAGTGGAGCAGGAACACCATGCAGCGTTCCCTCCAAGGTCACGTGACTCCTTGCCATCCCATACCATAGTCGACCAAAAAGTCCCCAGTGGAGTCAGAGGAGTGAACATTAGTTACAGGAGGAGGAGGAGGCAGGAGACAGTTCTGTGGTCCAAAATGGATGTGCAAGTCGGATGCAAAGCTAAAGACTGTCTTTCCTGTAGGACTTCTTGGGTTTTTTTTTTTTATCTACATTTCCATTATTTATTAGAGCTAGTCACTGTTAGCCCCTGCCATAAAAAGATCAATCTTGTCACCTAATTCTTAGCACTAAACACATTCCCTAGAATACATACATTGATTCTAAATTTGAAAGTAAGGAATACTAAGAGATACTGTTATTAGGAGATGGGGGAAACTCCACAAATCAAGACAGGTTATCAGTTGTACATCCAGTACTCTTTCTTTTTCTTTTCTTTTTTTTTTTTTTTGTATGTGTGTGTGTATGGTACTGGGGATTGAACCCAGGGGCATTCCACCTCTGAGCTACACCCCCAGCCCTATTTTATTTTTTATTTTGAAACAGGGTCTCACTAAGTTGCAGAGGGCCTCACTAACTTGCTGGGGCTGGCTATGAACCTGTAATCCTCCTGTCTCAGCTTTTTGGGGTTTTTAACATGTTAACGATTGCTGTGATATTTCAAGAGAGGCCTGCAGGCTAAGAAGGATTTCCTGAGCCTGTCTAAGATCAGACCTTCTTATTTTTTGCAGGGCTAGAGGTACATGGAACCCTCCCTGGACTCCCTGCACACAGCAGAACCCCCTAACACAGACCAGGGGTGCTTTGCTATCATTTGATTGTGTCTCAGGACGCTCCCTCTAGCCTCTGGCAAGGGGAATCACTCCTGTCCCCAGGTCCTGAGACAGGAAGAATAGGGCCAGTGTCTGAGCATTCTATCCCCATTCCAAAGAGAGAGAGAGCCTTCTGTCCATTGAGACCAGCAACTAGACCCCTGAAGATTCCTCAGTTACTTTATCATGGCACTCATGTTGGCAAGAATGCAGCCATGACACATTATAGCCCACTCTCCTGCCAGGGGCGGTGTTATGATGCCAACCTCACTGTGGCTGTTCTTTAAAAAAACATGTGTAGGGCGCTGGGCATGGTGGTGCACGCTTGTAATCCCAGTACTTGGGAGGCTGAGACAGGAGGATTCGGGTCTGTGGCCAGCTTCAGCTACTTAGTGAGGCCCTCCGCAACTTAGTGAGACCCTGTTTCAAAATAAAGAATAAAAAATATGGCTGGGGTGTAGCTCAGAGGTAGAATGCCCCTGGGTTCAATCCCCAGTACCACAAAAAATAAAAATGTGTAGAAGACAATGTATTTGACACTTAGTCTTTAATATGGACCTTAGTTTGAAAGTAAAGATTTGAAACTTATTAACTGAGATACTGAAAATAAAGCACGATTGTGCCAGGCAGTTGTTGGCAAGGAATATTTTCTATACTTATAGCCAGTTTCATCATCCACGTTCCAGCTAAATGCACACCCACACTGAATTTGCCACTTGCATATTTATGTCTGTGTGTTTTGTAGCTCACTATATGTTTATAAATTCTTTCCATGGACTTCTGGAAGTGTAAAGAAGACGGTGTGGGGGTTCTCATTGCTTAGTATTTACTGTGTGCCAGACACATGTGGCCAGGTACTCCAGGGGTCGTATGTTTTCTCTAACTCCCGCCAGGTATATGGGAATGTAAATGGGGTTGGTAGACAAAGAGCACATGATGCCAAGTTTCATGAATGTTCACAGCAAAGTACAAATGTAGGAATAGACACAGAGTAACCTAGGAAGTAAGAAAGCAAGATTTGGGGACCTGACTCTGTATTCTTTAGCCAAGAGTATGAGGGTAGAGTAAAAGCTATCGATATGCAATATTTCAAAGAATAAACATCATCAAGTGAGAACATTATTTGGCCTGGTAGGTGTGGGCTTAGCAAGCAGTTATACCAAGAAATGACACTCTCCACTGTATCAGAAATTAGAAAAAGGATCGATTAATTGAGTGGAAAAGAGAGGGTCCTTTGCCAGACACACAGATACTTCACTGGGACAAATGCTCAAAATCGATTAAAGGAGAAACATGGTGTTGATGCACTTAATATCATTCTTGGCTTGAGGCGCCTGACTAGCAAAGTGTTCTTTGGGTTTTAAGTTAGGGGCTTTCCAAGTGAAAAGCACGCACCATTAACTTGGGTACCCACATGCCCTGCGAGATAGCATCTTACCCTGAAGCCTAGATATGACCTAGGGGTTCAGCCACAGGACTGGAGTCTACCCTTCATGACGACATGCCGGTGAGAGGAGAAACACTCTGAGGTCATCCAGGACAGTTTTCCAACATCGATGATCATTAGATAAGTATAAGCACAGTTATTTGATGTTTCACTTATCATTTCTCAAGGTTACCTAGAGCCAACAGCTTACATTTACATAAATTAACCCATTCCTTCATTCAAGAAACAAGTGCTGGGCCTTTGTTCTGTAAGACATGGAATGGATTTATCGTGAACTTGATGAAACTCCAGCTTTGGGGCTGCTCACATTCACGGACCCTCTCCAAAGCCTTGTCCTCAGCTGACGTCCACACTTTTGCATTCATTTTCTTTAAAGACCCCAAACTGTCCAATCTTTAAGCTCCATAAACTCTTTTTTTTTTTTGCAGTACTGGGGATTGAACCCAAGGGCGTTCTACCTGCGAGCTTCACCCCCGGCCCTATTTTTTATCCTTTATTTTGAAACCGGGTCTCACGAAGTTGCGGAGGGCCTCACTAAGTAGCTGAGGCTGGCCGCGAACCCGGATCCTCCGGTCTCCACCTCCCAAGTACTGGGATTACAAGCGTGCGCCACCACGCCCGGCCCCAAAGCTCCATAAACTCTTGATCAACCTTTACTACCTGCACTGGGGAAAATGCCCCAAAATTTCAGAGCCATCAGCCCGATATCAGGCCAGCTCCGGCTGAAGCAGAATGTGGGTGAAATCCAGACCCAGACCACCTGGGTCCTCTGAACCCCCGGACCCTCCGCTGGGATGTTCCTCCACTGTGCCACCCCCTTTGTGCCTCAATCATTAGTGTGGTCTATAATCCCAGGGGGGCTGAAGATGTAGCTCAGTAGTAGAGTGCTCGACTAGCATGCAGTAGGCCCTGGGTTTGATCCTCAGCACTGAAGTCAGTTGAAGAAGGAAGGAAGGAAGGAAGGAAGGAAGGAAGGAAGGAAGGAAGGAAGACAGAAAGGAAAAAGAAAAAACATAATCCCATGGACCTGGCAGGTTCAAGATGTCATTTACCCCGAACTCTGACCCCTGAGTGGGGGTGTGCTAGGCCATGTGGCCACTGTAACTTTTGACCAGCCCGGCACGGAAGGGACAGCCTGCTTCGTTTAACGCAGATGGCTGCAATCGAGACTGCTCTGAATTTGAGCCGCAGGGTCACAGGGAAGGAAGAACCAAACATCACATTGCTTATTCCATTGCTAATTCTTTCCAACATTTCCTATTTACGTCAGTCCCGAGGGGGCGTGGACATGCTCTTTCATTTAGCTGCTTCCTACTGGGCATGAATCAGGTGTTTGGCTCCTGTGCGCTTTTCTACCTAGAATGAAACCCTTGCCTTTCTTCCTGTGTATATTCTGATGTGAGTATGGCAGGGCGACTCTGCTTCAGCTTCATATTGTGACTGAAATATCTGGGATATGAGCTGGGCATGGTGGCGTATGCCTGTAATCCCAGTAATTGGGAGGCTGAGACAAGAGGATCTCGGGTTTGAGACCAGCCCGGGCAACTTAGAGAGACTCTCAGCCACCTAGTGAAACCCTTTATCAATATAAAAAAAATAAAGAAATAATAAAAAGGCACTGGGGGTGTATCTCAGAGGTAGAATGACCCTGTCAAATCCCCAGTACTACAAAAAAAAAATCTGGAATCTTCTGCTTTCGAATTTTAGGTCAGGTGTTCTGGAATTAGGCCCACGTGAACTTCTGGAGTCCAAACAGATCATGGTAATTACTGGTTTGCTGATGCGAATGCATGATGCTCATCAAAGAGAGCGCGGGATCTACAGGCCTCCCGGAGCTCTGACCTTCTCTCTTTAGGGGAGAAGCACAGGTATTTTTGACTAACAGTCACTGGGAATGTGGTGGGGTTCCCTGCATGGATTCCAGCTGCACAGGAGCACCCCCTTCACTGTCCTCTGAGTGGTCCTGTGCGCACTTCCCAGGGGTGACGTTTGTCACGTGTGACTCCCTCGCCACCTTGCCTTTTATCAGGAAGACCCATGCTCTCATTTCTTTCCGTTTCATCTCAAAAAAGCCACACTTAATAAATAAACTTCTTTCTCAGAACCTTTACTTATAAATTATTATTTATTTTATCTTCCTCTCTGCCCCGAATTCTCCCTTTGCAGGTGGGGAGCGGACGCCCTTTGTCCCCTTAGTTTAGGGATGGCCCAGCGTTCCTGGGGCTGCTAACCTCTAAGCTACTGCGGGTCACATGGCTCCTTTACCTGTCTGTACACCTGGCACCAGGAAGCTACCTGAGTGACAACAAAGAGCCGGGTGTGTTGAGTCACACTTGTCCCCTTCCAGGGCACCGTGTCCTTGAGTGGCACAGAGCAAGGTTTGGCTGGGTTCTCTTTGTACCTGGGCTATGCCAGTAGCAGCCCTGCTGACCACATCCCCTTCACCGGCAGGAAAAGACCCACGGGGAGCAGGTGAGAGAAGAGGATAGAGAATAACCTTTGTCCCATTTGCCCCTCACATTTACCCATGAGAAGCCACAAACTCTTCTTTTACAAACAGAACAGCTAACGTTAATTCTTGCAATAGCTTCCCATACTATTTTTGGAATGGAGTTATTTTTACTTGAAAGAAGAATTAAAACAACACATTTGGAGGTATCCGAGTTACGGTGCTTGACTTGCCACGGGGGAAAAGCCAGGAGCTCCAGGACTTCTATGTTAAAGACTGAGGAAGATGACTGGGGAGGTTTGCACGCCGGAAGAAAGCACTCCTAGCGGCTAGCCATGCACAGCAGTACGGAGCTCACCGCTCATCCTCTGGACTGCTATGTTGGTTCTAAGATTCTGATGCATCCGCCACACAAATCCATTCTGGATCAGCCCTGGGCTCCAAAGCAAAGTTCACAAGGAAGTCGGCGTGCGGCTCCATGCCTCAAACAGATGAGGGGGACTGGGCAGGAAAGGATATGTCAAGGACCTGACATTTACTGATTAAGTCAGAAAAAGTTTGTCTCTCTCTATTCAGTGCCTAAAACCACACATGGGGGAGGGGTTCTTATACGGAACATGTTGTTGTCATCCAGGTGTATAATTACACACACACACACACACACACACACACACACGAACATGCAGCCTTTCAAGATTTCCTCATCACAGAAGCAGAGCAGGGCGTGCTCAGCCCAGGGGGAAAGAGCCAAAGGACCTGCTTTTGTTGGCTCCAGGACCACCGGCATGTGAAGCCCTGGGTCTTGCTCTCTTTTCCCTCTAACCTACGGGCTGTCTGCACTGGTTCTAAGTGTGAGCAGAGGAAATTGGGGAAATTGCACTTTCTGTACAATGACCACAACTGTTGGTGGGAGGACGGAGTCGTGAGAAGGAAGGAGGGCTCTTTAGAAATGTGTTTTCCTTAAGCGACCAGGATCACAAAATCCAACCACGTCGACTTCTCTCAACCTCCCCAACGACTCACGCACTTATTTAGTTCCGTGGAGAACTGTCTGCCTCTTGACTGGGTTAGTGTTTCTGAGATAGGAGTACTGGCAATTTGGTTAAATGCTCCCTGCCCCAGCCTTCCGAGAAAGCACACCGTTTGACCTCTGGGTTGCTCTCCGCACGGTCGTTTATTATAGTACAGCTAGGGAAGGAGGAAAACTGCTAAAAAAATAAGGTGTGGAAAAGCAGAGCCCGGGGAAGCCGTGTGTGAGGTAAGTGTTCAATCGTTCAGCTGGGAGTCTCCCTACTACCTAGTTTTCACAAAATGATGGCATTTAAAAGTGCATTATAGTTTTATATGACACTCTCTTTTGATTTCAGGATGGCTTTAAAATGGAGAGAATGTATCACCTAAGGCTATTAGATTCTGACCTATTTGCTTAAACATTTAGGAGTGAGGACAAGCTGTGGAAGGATCTGGAATAACAGTTGATTGTGTGTGAGTGCGAGTGTTTGATTTTGAGGCAAAAAAAAGAGCCTTTTCAAAGTCCTTCTTATAGGTCAAGGGGGAAAAATTAAGATACAGTCAAATCAAAAGAAGCGAGTCTTAACATTTGAATTTTGTGGTACACATTTTGGTCTCTAGTCTTCTGAAGTTAAGTACGGCATTTGTTGTGAGTTTCCTGACCTGCAACTCAAATAAATTGTGAGGTCAAGAAACGTCTATGGAACAACAAATTCTAATTTCCTTCAGGCAAGTAAATGCGGAAGTAGAGAGATGAGACAAAGTAGGCTTTACAGGAGCAAAGTGGAAATTTTACCCAGTACAACATTTATTAGCTGAGAATAGTCTAAACTCACAGGAAATTACGCGCAGATTATAAAAGGCATTATCAATGGGTCATGAGCAAAGTTCACACTGCTTCTAAAGTCAGGATTGTTTACATTCCTTATACCTACCACAGAAAACTTACATAACTTTTTTTCTTCATAGGATAGGTAACAGATTTTAAAATATTCTAGTGAGGTTTTGCCTTACGGCAACCTAAACTGATTTCTCCACCAAAAAAAAAAAAGAAAAATGACGGCCAGAGAATTAACAAAGAATGACACAATCGCTGGATTGGTCTGACAGACACTATGATAGAAAAACATTAGCAGAGAGGAGTCAAAGTCAGCCTTCTCCGGCGATCTAGACCCCTACACCCGCACCCGCAGAGAGCGACGCAACATCTGGATACTGTTTCACAGGCAGGAATAAAGTCCTTTTTTTCTGTGCCCCATCATTAAGGAAAAACCCGTTTTCCACATGCAAACAGCACTTGTAAATTCCCCCAGATAAGCTCAGACGTCTTGAATGATTTAAGGAAGTTTTTTAAAAGAAACACAACTGTTTTCATTACCTTTAGAAGTAAAGTTTTTCAAAAATACCTCCAGCATGCCCGCACACCCCAGCGTTGACATAAGTGCGTGTCTCTTACCTGCAGAGACCGAAGGAATCTCCTGGGTGGATCTGAGATTATGGCCAGGCAAAGAAACGCTCCGTCAGGAGACGCAGGTTGCCCTGGGAGAAATAGGTGCTGAGGGTGTCTCAAAACGAAGAAAACTCCCTCTCGCTGTTCACTGTCAGTCAAAAACAAGTTGGTACAAGTTTGAGTAGGAATTACCTGAAGGAACTGAAGAGAGAAAGAAAGAGATTGGGAGAGATTGGGCGGAGGAGGGAGGGACAGAGAAGGAGGGAGTAAGGAAGAGAGAGAGAGAGAGAGAGAGAGAGAGAGAGAGAGAATCTGAGAAAGGAGTCCATGATGTCAGAGTGTCTTAAGGTCTTAAAGAAATCTACAGACCAGCACAGGATTCTAATGGCACCCAGTCCTGATCTCTCCAGACACCTGTATGAAACAGGACTGATGCTCTTTTAAGAGTCCCGGTTAATCTCTGAAGAAACTTTGCCCACTCTTATCAAAGCCTTTTTTAAGGTCCCTTTGCCTAAGTAAACTACAAATGAATAACCAGATTATCTTTTCTAACAAGCTTCCCTTTACCTCGCGTCTGTTCTCCTTTCCTCTTCCCTCTCCCCCCCCCCAAATGAATAGCAACAGAAATCCCCACCTCCCGCGGAAGGCAGGGCACACTCCCACGGGCTGTACCTGGACCAAGGATGTCTAAGCAGAGTCTCGCCCAGGGGGGCGCCTGCTCAGGCCCCATGCCCATCTCTCTATGGCCTTTGCTCCCCCTCATGAAAAAACATGGACTAGTTGGATAGATATGGGTGAACCTGGGTTCTGGATCCTGTAGGAATCTGGGTGCCCGTGTTCCTGCAGAGTCTGGCATTTTTATGAGAAGTGGTCAGATATCCCTGGAGCAGATATAATAGGGGAGACTCGGGGGGTCTGTAAGCGACGCGGTGGGTGTCTTTCCGGAACCCAGCTTTGTGTCCTTCCTATGCCAGGGGACTTCCTGCAGTCACCATGTCCAGTAGGAGGGCAGTCCGTGGCTCGTGCGCCTTCCTGGCCTTCCTGTGGCTCCTGGGGAAAATCCTAGGAGAGGCTGAGTTTCCCAGGGGAGCTTTGCTGAATGAGGTGCCCCTACACCGGCCCAAAGGCAGTGCCAAGAGGAGCCAAGCTCTCTGTTACAGAGGGGACGGTGGCACACATGCACGTCCCCTGCACAGATACCTCAGCTACGAATGGCTCCTTCTTCTCTTCACTCGGGGCCCGACCGCTCATCGCTGATCAGGTCTCAGGCCACCTCCCCAGGGAGTTCCTCACTGAAAGGTGGCCCCAGCCCAAACCTTGTACGCCACAGACCACTGTCTCAAAGTGTCCTAACCCCGCCGGTCATTGGCTGCGCTCTGTTCTGGACCTGGATACATCTGTCTTGGTGACCAAATATCACCCTTATCACCCTTCCAGCTTCCAAGGACACCTGGCACCTCAGAGGCCGTGGATTGATAAAAGACTCGATGGAGGACATGATTTATTATAATTGAAATTTAATTCTTATCGTTGTGTGTGTGTGTGTGTGTGTGTGTGTGTGTGTACTGTGGTACTGAGGATTGAACCCAGGGGCATTCTGCCTTTGAGCTACAGCCCTAGTCCTATTTTATTTTTTAGTTTGAAACAGGGTCTTGCTAAGTTACCATGCAGTGGCCCCTGCAATCCTCCTGTCTCAGCATCCCAGGTACTGGGATGACAGGCGTGCATCACCACACCTGGCATATCTTATTATATTTAACAGATTTTTCCAGATATGGCTTCAATTAGCAGATTAGCATTTGAATGCTCTTTCTCGGTGTCTACATCTCTTTAAAAATGTTATTAATTTGACACTCAGATCAAAATATAGGCATAGTTAGTCGTATTTCTTTTCTTTTCTTTTTTTTTTTTGGTACTGGGGATTGAACCCAGGGGCATTCTACCTCCAGGCTATACCCCCAGCCTGATTTTACTTCTTTTTTTTTTTTTTTGCGGTACTGGGGATTGAACCCAGGAGCATTCTACCTCTGAGCTATACCCCCAGCCCTATTTTTTATTCTTTATTTTGAAACAGGATCTCACTAGGTTGCTAAGAACCTCACTATGTTGCTGAGACTGGCTTTGAACCTGAGATTTTCCTGTCTCAGCCTCCCAAGTACTGGGATTACAGGCATGCGCCACCACGCCCGGCTTCCAATTTTATTTCTTATTTGGAAACAGGGTCTCACAAGGTTGCTAAGAACCTCGCTACATTGCTGAGACTGGCTTTGATCCTGCGATCTTCCTGTCTCAGCCTCCCAAGTACTGTGATTACAAGCGTGCACCACCACACCTGGCTGGTTAGTTATATTTTAAGGGCAAGGAAATAGAAGACAGAGGGTGAATGACTTGACTAAAGCCATGGAGCTACAGAGCAGTGAATAAAAGCTCAGAACAGCTCTTCTCACTCTCGGTCCATGCACTTTATATTAGTGTACATTTTTCTCAAATTAGTCTATTGGGTTCATACATATGCATGCATAGATTCCTTTGAATATAAAGTAATATACTACATAAATTATAATCATAGTGTAGCACTCGGGCAAGCTTGAGTTCTTGCAGAATCATGACATAGTAGAGTTGATATTCATTCCTAACACAGTCTTAAAGATGATGAGAGAAGGAGACAGGTCCAAAGTAGTGTGAATACATTAAAAAAATTAAATGTTAGGGCAATACTCTTCATTGTTTGGGGGTTTGCCCTTTTTTTTCTTTTTCATTTGGTAATATATCAACAGTAAAATCTTGAGGTCATAGATATGACAGAATTCACCAAAGGAGGTGAAGCATTATACATGCATGACTGAATGGTTGACAAGTGAGGAGGAACATTCTAGAAGAACCTTCTAGAACCTTCTAGTCTGTCACAGGGGACAGACTTTGCTTTGGATGTCTTAATAACTGAATGATCTGTGTATTTCTGGAAAATTTTGAGGCTAACTGAGGTTAATCGGAAAAACTTTGAATCCTGACAACAAATATTTTGTGTCACCAAACCCCCCTCCCTTCTCGCGAGTGAAATCTGCTCCATAACCTGGTTTTGAAGGAAGGGCCTGGAATCCACTGTATAAGATTACATGAAATGGCATAGCTAATCATTTTGTAATTGAAGATGGTTAATGTTACTGATCTTGTAGCCTAAAATAAAAACAAACATGAATGACTATTCAGTAAATCATCTTTCTCTCCTTCCCTCTCTTTCTTTCCTTCCTTCCTTCTTTCTTTCTTTCTTTCTTTTCTTTCTTTCTTTTCTTTCTCTTTCCTTCTTTCTTTTCTTTCTCTTTCTTTCTTTCTTTCTTTCTTTCTTTCTTTCTTTCTTTCTTTCTCTCTTTCTCTTTCTTTCTTTCTCTCTCTCTCTTTCTTTCTTTCTTTCTTTTTCTTTCTTTCTCTCTTTCTCTTTCTTTCTTTTTCTTCCTTTCTCGCCTTCCTTCCTTTCTTTTTTTCTTTTCTCCTTTTTTTCTCTCTCCCCTAGTTAACTGAAAGCAAGACTTACATATATCAAATTTAAATAGACTATATATCTAAAATTTGGAGATTTATCTGAAATTCTGAAGAGACAGCTAAGTACCAGGCAGAAAATTTCATAAGCACCATCCTTTTCAAGAGACCCATTTCCCAAGAATAATTTCCAAAGAGGGAAAAAAATGCTGTAGTATTTCCAATTCTTATCTTGGCTTGAATCGAGACATAAAAACCTTGAAGTGTGATGAGAGGGAGAAAATACATTTTTACCTTTGAATAGATTCTCCTTACATTGGGTTAGATATGGAGTTATTTAGGGAGAGCTGTGTCAGTTCTTAAGACTTCGTCAGAACTACCCCTGACTCCCTGGGCTACAGACACCCTGCGGGCCATGCACAGCGTGACCGGGTACCTCTGGTTTGCTCCCATCATTCTTGCTCCAGAGGTGTTCCAAATGCCCCTTGAAATGCAGGTGAGCTTAGACAGTAGCAGGAGCCCATTTCAGCCTTTTCAGGACTCTGCGGGCCATCGATAAGGACCCATTTGCCCCCGGCTTTCCTAGCAAGAAGCTTGTCTTAGGAAGCCGTGAACCTAAAATCTTGTCCGGGGGTAGGTACTCGAGAAGCAAATGTTGAGACAAGGATACAGGTGTAATTTATTAAAGAATGCCTTCTGGAAGGAACCCGAGGGGTATGGAGGAAACAAGAGAGAGAGGAGGGAAGAAGCCGGGGTGCAGTGTGGCCAAGGTCAAGGTCCATCCCTGTCTGATCCTGGGGGAAGTTCTGAAGGGAAACCAGCCTCCTGGGGAAGGGGGCTGGGCTTTCCCAATCCCGCCCAAGTCAGCCTTTGGCTAAGGAAGAAGAGGCAACAGGGCCGGCAGCCTGCCAAGCACTCGGGCTCTCCCTGCAACAGAAGTGGTTCCCATGGCCAGAGGGTAATCTTATGAGGATGGCCATGGGAGCCGCAGACCTTTGGAAGTAATTCCCAGGGGCACAGGAATGGCTTCCAGAAGCAGGGAAGGGGCTTCTGGGATCCAGGCAGACCCAGCAACTAGCACTCATCCTCGGAATGTGGGATGCTTTCCCTCCCGTTGGTACTTGGAAGCACCAAGTACCCCTTATCTGGGCCCCTCGCTCCTTCAGTGCCCCCCACCCTCCTCCTCCATCCCATCAGTACCCCACCCACAACCAGGAATCTCCGCACTAACATTTGGAATTTAATTTCAGATGCATGCAATTTATTAGCCGCATGTTCATTGACCCGGAGTGCCAGGGGGGTCTTAGCAGAGCTTCCTGATCACTCAGAACCCTTTGTTATCGATACTGTGTCAATTTAGTCTGATTAGGAACTAAATTGGGAGCTTTCTCCTTGCTTGATTACAAGATCCCCCAAGGACTCCACACTGTAAATCACGGTTGAGCAGAAGGATAGATCCACTGATAACCGTAATACAGTATGGCAGGTGCTATTCCACTGAGACATTCTGGAAGCCCACAGGAAGGGCAATTAACTCTGCCCCGGAGTCAAAGTTAGACTTCCAGAGGCAGGAACGATTAACTTCAACCTCGAAGATTTCTATAGGTGGAATCAAAGAAGGGTTATAGACAATCCAGGGAAAAGAACTGGCACAGATAATTAAAGATTAATTCAGTGAAGATTTTGAAAGTCAAGAATGGGCCTCTTGCCTTAGCCTCATGGAACTTAGCAAGAGTCACAAGGAGAATGGCTTTGGTGACAGAGTCCCCTGCCCCCCGCCATCCCTGGGCATTCCCCTGGGTAGGCAAGTGGACTGAGGTCAGCCTCCAGCCTCCAACCTCAACATAAGAACTCCTGCTTGGCAGAACACTGAAGCTATTTTAGGGCATGTGCACATTCTCTTTTAATAGGATAGCAGAAAAATCATCAAAAAATTCGAAACCTCACAGAAACATCACTTCCAAGTTATTCCTTGGTAAGGTGGACAACAACCCTGGGATTAACACTGAAAATCCTAGGAAATCCCTCAGTCCCAGTCAAATGGCGGTGGTCGGCCACCCTGTTCCTCTGTGTGTCCTTGCCTCTTTGGTAGTCAGCTGTTAAATGTTAAAAATTTAATTTGAAAACAAAAGTGTTAATACGGGCCGGATATCCTAATTTGGTAGCTGTAAGTAAATATTTGCTAGGACAGCTGTAAAATCTAAGTTTGTCCAATAGGAAAATGCATACTTAAAAACTTAGACTCGCAGTCAGGCATGGTGGGTGCATGCCTGCAATCCCAGTACTTGGGAGGCTGAGATGGGAGGATCGCAGGTTTGAGGCCAGTCTCAGCAATTTAGCAAGGCTCTCAGCAACTTAGTGAGACCCTGTTTTAAAATAAAAAGTAAAATAAGGCTGGGGGTGTAGCTTAGAGGTAGAATGACCCTGGGTTCAATCCCCAGAACCACAAAATAGACGATGATGATAGATAGATGATAGATAGATGATAGATAGATAGATAGATGGATAGATAGATAGATAAATAATAGATAGATGATAGATAAGTAGATAACAGATGATAGATAGATAGATAGATAGATAGATAAATAGATATAGATAGATTTGAAAAGTTACACTTGCAAAATGCCAGCCTCCCTCTACAGAGGCCAGCCTCCTTCCTTTAAGCTCTCCTGGAGTTCTCTGGTGATTCCAGGTCCCTCCTGGCAAGGTGGCGTCTGAGCTGGTGAGCTGCACACACCTGCTGGCGTGAACTCAGCGGCGATCGGGTTTCCTATCGCCTCTTTTGAGCCCGGCTTTAGTGCTTTGGCTGTTGTTGGTGCAACATTACACCACATGTTAAATACACACGATTTGTTCCTGGTTCACGTTAGACACACTTCTACTAAGGTCTACGGTAATGACTGTTTTGCGCTGTTGACAGTAGAGGCTGGTAAGTAGAAAAGCAGCAGCCCATCTGCAGGGTGGAGCTACCATGTCCACCTACCTTCCTTTGCAACCGTGAGCCGGCCGCTCATCTGGCACTGTGTTGTGTGCCGGCCTGAGTTAACTCCCCTCTGCGATTGCTGCCTTGTTGTTTAATTCTGCACCAACTCAATGGGAAACCTTCTAGGCTGGACAGTGAGGTATCTATGGGCACGGGCCCTAACAGATGTCCTCCCTCCTCCACCAGATGGCCAAGCATGGTATTTTACACATAGCTAATTCTGAGTCCAGGACTCCAAGAGCCACTTTTACGATATTTAATATAGAATATTACAGACATTGCGATGATCACCTTCAATCATTTCAAAGATAAGTTGGGGGAGAAAAGCAGTAAGTCATTCTATGTCTTCCCTCCTATTTGTATTTTAACGATTCCTTCTTGGTTGGAGCTGCACTGCCTGTTGTATTGAGGAATTTCTCCCTTTGGATTGGTGTAGACAGGACATGTGCTGCACTGTACCTGCTAAATGCAGGTCCGGCCTTTTGTCACCTGGACTCGTCATACTGTCCCAGGGAACTGTCATTCCCTGCAGGTCTCACTTGTTCTGATATTTCCCTCCATGATATTTCAATGCCTGAGTATAGACAGAGCCTCTTTCCTGCTTCCCCTAGTTCAGTCTCTGGAGAGCCTATTTAGTACACATAGTAATTGTTTATTGCTATTCATTTTTTTAGCATTTTATGATATTATTATGCAGTGACTCCCTTGGTTATAACACTCTGAATGTTCCCCAATGAATCCATGTCGTTTCCACACCTGATAACCACACAGGGAGTGTCTCTAAAACCCTATTTTTGCATCAACACCCCTATTTCTACATGACGTGAATGCGGGAGAGTCTAGAAGTCTCTGGACACATCTTAGATATATAGCATTAGTCTTTTACTTTGGAAGCTTTCCCATTGCGAGATTGTACCCTTTGCCAAATATTCTCGTTATTGTGGAAAAACTGAGCAATGCAAATTGGCTAACTGATGTAAAATGAAAGCTCTCAGCTGAGTTGTCATAAATTCTACAGAGAAATCCAAGTGTGGAAAAAGGGTGTCGTCACAGACTCCTCGAGGGTCAACTGTGAACCCCGCCGGCTCCTTAGCTTCCTTAGAAAGGCTAGGTGCAAATTAGTGAAGTGTCGACAGAAGACGCAATGATGTGTTACAGCAAAAAAAGGCCTGAGCTACACCCCCAGCCCTATTTTATTTTATTTTTTTTTTGCGGTACCAGAGATTGAACCCAGGGGCATTCTATCTCCGAGCTACACCCCCAGCCCTATTTTTTATTCTTTATTTTGAAACAGGGTCTCACTAAGTTGCGGAGGGCCTCACTAAGTAGCTGAGGCTGGCCACGGACCCGGATCCTCCGGTCTCAGCCTCCCAAGTACTGGGATTACAAGTGTGTGCCACCACCCCCGGCTTTATTTTTTATTTTGAAACAGGGTCTCCCTAAATTGCTGAGGCTGTCCTCAAACCTGCAATCCTTCTGTCTCAGCCTCCCAAGTACTGGGAAAGAGAAACTAGAGAATTATGAATTAGCCTCAGGTTGGGCTCCTGAAACAAATCTCACATATTATTGGTTTTCTTGACTTTTGACAGTACTTGCACAGGCTGGGAGGGGAGTGGCTGGATTCTCTTTACTCCCCCATTAAGAAACATTCCTGAGGTTTTTTTTTTTTTTTTTACTTTCATGCATTTATTCCTGCGCACGTGCTGGGGAATATTTTCTGTCTGTCACTCATTCTGTTCCACTGGCTTTGGTTTGTCACCATCGTCCCCCTCACCCAGGGTGGGAGCTGAGCTACGACTTGCTCTTCCTCAAATTCCTTTCTTTGGAGAACTTCTGCTAACCACTGAAAACTTACCTCAGCTCACTGCCCTTCTGAAATCTGTGTGTACTTAGTAGGCAGCATTGATTCTGAAGGTGTGCTTACGGTTATTAATCAGGAAATATGCACGCCACCCTGTAAAACACACACATCAACAAGAGGCCCCGGATTATCAGTTCCGACTCCTTGCAATCTCTTGGTCAAACACCATTCTGTTTTGTTTCTCAAAGTGATTATCGTCCTATCTTATCTTGCTTGTCTACTCTCATTTTACAGCATAGAGACCGGACAGGAAAACTGAACCTATAATGTAATCCTTGCCTCAGGCCATTGAATTAATATATTATTTCCTTCTGGCAAGGAGAATATAATGGGCCTGGGGTGGAGGGAGTACTTGTAGTCTCAGATAGCCCGGGATTCCAACTGTGACCCTGGGTAAGTTAATTGACCTCTCTGAGATGGTTTGCACTAGTGAACTAAGGAAAACAGATGGACCTCCCAGGCTTCCTGTGCGTGGGAAGGAGGAGGACGCAGGAATCGCCTGGTGCCAGGCGCCTTCTGTTAGAGGATGCTGGGGAGTGGAGCTGCATGGTGAAGGTGGCCAGTCAAGTTCTTCTTTCTCAGCCACAGTGGAAGGTTTGCTCACTTTGTTTTTACCTGAACTCACACCCAGTAATGTCTGGTTACTCATTTCTTCCCCTGCGCTTGAACTGTGAGATAAAGAGGCTGTGCGCTCTGGTTCCTTCCAGCTCGGCTGTGTTTTCCCGGTCTTCATGTAGAGACGCTGAGTTGCCTTGAACTACCCTGCAATCCCTAGAAGAACCCTTATCCTCCAGGGGAGCAGTGTAGGTGCTATGGTTTCCTTCCTTCCTTCCTTCCTTCCTTCCTTCCTTCCTTCCTTCCTTCCTTCCTTC
>PVJS01014989.1:14227-39630 GCA_004027185.1 Glis glis | reverse complement strand
TCTCTCTCTCTCTCTCTCTCTCTCTCTCTCTCTCTCTCTCTCTCTCTCCTTAGTGAGGCCCTCCGCAACTTCGTGAGATCCGGTTTCAAAATAAAGTATAAAAAATAGGGCCGGGGTTGTAGCACAGAGGTAGAACGCCCCTGCGTTCAATCCCCGGTACCGCAAAATAAATAAATAAATAAATAAAATAAATAAATATTTTCACAAATTTTGGAAGCTGGGGCTCTGAGAAATAAAATAACTTATCTATCTAGGTATAACCATAAGGTTGTGAGAGGCAGAGGAGAAAATAATTTGATTATACATATACATATGTATTATATATATATATGTAGCTGAGTACTGTTACTCAGTAATCTTTTCTCATGACTACTCTTCATTCATGCCACACATCATTCATCAATCTTTACATATAAATTTCCCCCATGGAGGTTCTGGAATTGGCCTCAGATTGCTTCTTTGCTCTGACTCTAAGGAGTCATTATTTCTTGATTAGGGTTGGCATCAAAGATAAATCCTATTTTCCATTTAGTGAATGTTTGCTAAGAGAAACGAGGGAAAAAAGTCCCTGGTCTGGGGTAGTCAAAAGAAAGCTTCACAGATAGAGTGGAAATTCAGCTCAACCTTGGAACAATGATTTAGGGCCTGGACAAGCAGAGTTAATTGTGATAGAGGCTTAATGATTAGGCTTTTCCTATCAGCCACCTCTGGACAGCGGTTACTGTTAAGCTATTTAAAGCCCATAACATTTCTAAAAGATACATAACATTAGTGTTCCCATTTTACAAAGGAGAAACTGAGGTTTGGAGAGGGTTAAGGAGCTTGTCCAAGATCATACAGTTCATTCAAAGCAAAGTTGGGATTCTAATCTGGGCAGTGTGTCTAGAGACTGCACTCTTAACACACCTCACTTTTCTTAGAGGTTAGAGATGTGTCTGTTCATGTTTTCTAAGTGTCAGGCACATAATAGGTGCTTAATATATCATGAATGAATGAATATCTTCTTTCTTTAGTAAATAAAAGAGGGATGCTTTTCCAAATAGGAGAAATAGCAAAATCAACACCACAAAGGAAGGCCAATGATATGTTAGTGATAAATGGATTTCTGTAGCTATAGCGCAAGAATTGAACACACATTTGACAAGTCGGACTGGGGTCAGCCCAGGGAGTTTGGACCTTGCTTTGCTTTTGTTATCAACGTTATCATTCTTTCCCTGTCCATGTTTGCATAGCCATGGCCACAATATTTTATAATCCTACATGATGAAGATAATACGTAATTATTTACTGGTGGATTGCAGTCTAGCAAAATAAACTATCCCAAGTGCTTCTCATAAGCTCTTTGAGTCAAAACATGTGATGCTTTTGCAGAGGTGGAAAGGGTTGGCATTTTCTGAGTGGGATGTTAGCATGTGGAGATGGGAGGTATCTTGTCTTAGAAAAAGAGTAGATAAAATATCTGGTTTCGAACAAGATCTCGGTTATTGAGAACTAGTTCTTTTGCTTTTCAAAGTACTAATTACCAAACAGAGCAGTTTAGATCACTGTAATAACATACTTGGAATGTTCCCAGCAACTCATGTTTCATGTAAATTGAAGGTATTTCAACACATTTCATTATATCATCACCGGTTAAAGCCATTTTGAGAACTGGGGAAAGGAAATTCATCATCAAAACAATTTTCATTGAGAATTCAGCTGTAGGAAAGGACAGAAATGGATCAAATTCCTCTTGTAATCACTTTTCTCCCCTACCAGTCAGAATATGTATTTCTCCTTGAGACCCAGCTATCCTGAGAAAAATATTCTGTCTCAGGAAATGGAATTAATCCAGGTAGTATTCGGCTGCTGCTGCTGATAAAGTTGAGAGAAATGATTCCTTGGCTACCAATGGGATGAGAGTGTGAAAGTCAAAACCTATTAAAAACCAGGGGGAATTACCCATGAAATAAGGTGGCTCTGTGAATGTGCACATGGCTCTGATTTCCAGTGGGGGGATTGTGCAGTAAATCAACTTCTCCAAAGACATTTAGCTTGTTTAACACAATGGCATTTTTACTTATAATGCTTTTATTTTTCATCTCAGCAGAAGAGACAGCATCCATTCTGAACAAAAGAGAGGTGAAACTTTTACTTTATTGTGTTCTCTCATTGATAAACTCTTATTGGAGTGATAAAACTGGGAATAAAGCCATAAAGCCTAGCAGTTTGAAAAAAAATAATCATTTTGCTAATGAAAGAGTCTGAGGCTGGTGGTAAAATACGCATTGGGGCCTCATTGGAAGAATTAACCAGGAGTAAGGAAGAGTTACTCTTTGTGGGAGCTCCTCTCAGGAATATCTGTGTATAAACATGTTAGAAATGAGTGCCGGCGGGTGCTTTTTGGACAGCGTTTGGTATAAGCCCTGGGAGAGGGAGAAATAGCAACATGACAGCAGGTTGAGTTTATTCAGACATTTCCATATATGTTATCTCATATATTGGAATCCTCATAACAGTGCATATCAAGCAGGATATTACAATCTTCATTTTACAGATAGGGAAATTGAGACTCAAATGGGTTTGATTAGCAGCCTCAGGCCCTGTGAAGAGAGAGTGGAGCAAGCTTTCAAACTCACATCTGTCTTACTCCAAAGATCATTCTTTCTGTTGCTGAACTATTGATGAATAGTGGTTCACAAAGGTCCATCTTTCTCTTAGAAATGGGACTTTGTAGCATGCATGATGGTTATGTCACAATGAAAGCCATTATTCTGTATATTTAAAACGCACTAATTTTTAAAAAACTGGAAATGTGGCATTGCCCATGCAGGAATGAACCTGTTTTCTCAGGAAATCAGGATGGGTTGGTGAATCCTAATTTTTCTTTTAGCACACAATACATCTTACTGACTCTGCCACCTAATGCCACATGTACTCTTCGTTCATTGTATTCTTGCTGTTTTTGAAATTCAAAACGCGTTTGGTTTTGTTTTTATACCTAACATAGGGACGGAGTTGGGAAATGGAATGAACAGGCATGGATTCTAACAGCAGCTCTTCTTCCTAGCTGTGACTCTGTCTCTCACAAAGCTACACAAGCACTTTGAGCCTCAGTTACTGCACTTGTAGAGTGGAACTTAGTAGTAGTACTGAGTGTCTATTTTTGTAAGGATAGGTGAGGTCAGGTCTGCAGCACCTAGCCCATTGAAGGTGTAAACAAATGGGGCTAGGATGGAAAGCAGAAAGTAAGGCAGTTTCCATCTTGAAGAAACTCATAGTCCAAGTGGTGGAGAAGGCAGATACATATTTTAAGTCAACGCAGTTTCCTCAGCTGCAAAATGAGAGCAACGGTAATACTTACCCAAAGGATTATTGTGAGGATTAAGTGGGGATAATGCACAGAGAGCACTTAGAATAGTGCACACCACATGTATGTACTTATGAAGATTTAGTTATAATAATGGTAATTGTTAAAATGCCCCAAGCCCGGCGCAGTGGCACACCACTATAATCCCAGTACTTGGGAGGCTGAGACAGGGGGATTTCAGGTTCAAGGCCAGCCTCAGCAACTTAGCGAGACCCTGTTTCAAAATGAAATGGAGCTAGGGGCGTAATTCAGAGGTAGAATGCCCCTGAATTCCATCCTCAGTAACACACACACACACACACACACACACACACACACACAAACACACACACACACACACACACGCTCCAACATGTTATAGTTATACCAGTATTGTGGTTGCTCAGAAGAAAAGTTTCACTCATTGGGTTGAGGCAGGGAAGACATCCTAACAGTGACATTGAGCTGGGTCATGAGGCAGGTGGATAAGCCTTCCACGCTGTCCACAGCTGATGGCTCATTGTATAAATAAGCTTAAGAGCGATGTGTAGAACAACTAGAGTGAGAGTTGGTGATGGCAGGCATGCTGACATGTGGACCAGGGATGGAAGGGAACACAGTATCACAGTATCACTGTGGGATCACAGTGGATCTCAAAATTGGTGAAAACAGAAATACCCAACAAAGTGTGGATGGAAGGCAACACTGTCCACTTTACTGTTGATTTATTGTATGAATAATATCCTTTATCAGGAGCCTTGGGCATGTTAAGGAGAAAACTTCTTTGAGGTTTAGTTATAAGGAGAGAAAAGTGGAGTGGAACAAATGCAGCCCTCCATTCAAATCCTCTGCCACCAACTCTCTTGGTGACTGTGTACTAGCTGCATTGCCTTTCTGAGTTTCTGTTTCCCAGTTCTTCAAAAGTGACAATTACATACTTTGAAATATTGTTTCGAGCCCTTGAGATAATACACATTAAGTTTGTGCCATTTTGGATGATTTAAAAAACTACTTATTTTATTGACATATTTATCATTGCAAATAAAATAATTTATATGCATATAAAATATAGTTACATATTATTCAATATGTATGATATATAAATATAATTATATTTATAATTATACCTAAGTGCCACACATTGTGCTATGAACATCATAAGAACTGTCTGCTTTAATTCTCTCAGTAAACACATGGGTACATACAGATATTATCCTTACTTTGCAAAGAAGGAAATTAGAGAAGCTTAGAGAGTATATGGCTGTCACAATGGGGTGGTGAAATGATTGACAGAAAGACGCCAGTTGGAGGATGCAAAGTGTCTTTATGACAAAGGATACAGAAACAGACAGAGATGACATCCTAGGTAATTTTGAAAGCAGCAAGCTCCCAGAGAGAGGTGCAGCTTCCTGGGCCTCCCAGTTTTTCCTGCAGTGTATGCAGCTGGGGTGATACCATAAGCCTGGAGGAAGGATTCTACTGCTTTAAGAAGCTCCTGTGGCTGTTCTCAAGGGGTTTATCTGCTGGCACTCTCCTCATCACATCCGACCAGTCTGGAAATTCTCACCACCTGCTGGTTGGCCTGGACTCAATGAGTACAAAGGAACCCCAGCATACTTCTGATAGTTGACTGTGATACTAGATGACAAGCACATCAGTTTCCCAGGATCATTCTTTGTGAATATTGGTTTTAGGTATGCCTATAGTCCCCTACTATAGAGCACTCAGCAAGTTGCCCAAGATCACGCTACCAGCCCATGGAGAAGTTAGAACTCAAACATGGCTAAGTGCTCCTGACGAACATGCCATCTGCAATTAGGATGTGGATTGTGCAGATAACTTGCAAATTAGTTAAGAGAGAGTAGAGGAAGAAAAGCCTTCCGAAGCAAAAGAAGTTAGATATTCTATAGGAGAGTGATTGGTTGCACAATGCTAGCCGAAATACGAATGAAAGGAATTAGAGAAGAAAAATCCAAGAACTGGAGTGACTGCAGAGGAAATATATTCCAGGTATGCAAGCAATTCTTTTTGGGAGGGCTTACCACCTATCCTGACAAACCAGGAGGCCTCCCTGGGTTCCAGGTGACCTATTCCAGCTAAAATACAGCCACTGTTTCTCATATTACACTGCCCACTGATAAGAATACAAAACAAATGCGAAACATACTTTAAACAACTTTTCAATATTTTCATTCTGAAAAACAAATTACCTGTGACGGATCAACTTCTTAAACTGCCATATTACTTTAGAATTAAGTTTTGGGGGGGATCTTGTTTGTTTATTTTTGTTTTGTTTTCTTTGGCCCACAGAGAATAACAATTGCTAAGCCTCAGATACGTGTGGAGAATGTTGAGAATTCTTCTCTCACTTGGCCAATGTGATTACTAGTAAAGAGGAAAGTTGGATATAAGTAGTAGAGCCATCTTAGTAGAGAGGAATAAATTTTCTGAACATGGAAAATTTTGAGAAAACACCATGGTTGGAATAAAAAAAAAATGCAGTGGATAAGATCAGGCTTTGGAGAGTTTTCATGAGGAGTGTACCATCACAACTCACTTACCTTACAGCCATTCAAGGTCCCCTGATCAGACTGTTTGGCAAAGGACAACTGAGCAGACTTCCCTGCTCTATTCAAGGACAGAGGGGTCATGCCTGGGGGTCATATGTAGAGGCCATTCATGACAAGGGAACTAGACGAGGTTTGTTTTGTTGGTGAAGGGCGTGGGCAGAGAATTATTTGCCCTGCAGGTCAGCAGACAACCAGAGAGACGGAGCTGTGTTTCTGCTATGGTCACCTCTGTAGGAGAGGATGTAGAAAAATCTTACCTTTTCCTGTATTGTTATTCCCTCTTTGTTTGCCAGCATGGTTTTAATCATTCTTAAAAAGTACAAAATTGCTCTTCTTGGAAACTACCTTCCTCAGGCAGTCTTCATAGATCCCACATCCATCCCTGATTGTCATGAATTACGATGAGTCTTTAATAAATCTGTGGTGGGAGATTGCGAACAATGGTGTACTTGCCTTTGTGTTACTGCTTAGTGGAGTGAATTTATTGATGAAAGTGTTTTCAATAAATGTTGTTAAATGAGTAAATGCTGCAAGATATGTGTACTCTTGCCTTTATCCCAGCCATTGATTCTCTGAGCAAGGCTATCTGACTTATTTTTTACAGTCTATATATTTGTAGGCTGCAGAGACCTCTCACAGATCAGTTTGTATCATGAGTTATTTTTCGAGCTTCTCGATGGTTATGACAAAAAGACTTTCACCACCTGTGATTATATCCAGAACTATTAGGCAGACTGAAATACCTGCGGAGGAAGGAGAGAATTATGGGGAGGCCTAAGACCTAGCCAATCAAGCAGTCCTAGGATTATTTTTGTGCCAGAGGTAACTCCAGTGAGATGGAACTCGGCCTAGGTTTTGAAACATGCTTCTCCAGCTAAAGATGACATCTTAATACAGAGATGCTCCGTGGAAAACACCTATTGCTATAGGAACTCTAGTTCTCTTTACCCTCATCAGCTGTGATGAGGGAAAACAAGCAAGGGGAAGGGAGAAAGGGTACCAGGTTGCATAAGTAAAGCCATTTCTCTGGCTTATGTTTCCATAGATTCATTTAAAACCATTTGCAGAAGGAAATGTTTATTGTAGTCTACCTACCAATTATATTATAAAATAATTGTTTTTTGGGGTTCTTTTTAAAATTGTTCAAATACTTACACCTCTCCATGGCTGATGTATATCAGTTTTCAGCTTGAGATGTATGTAGAAAGCATGGGAGTCTACAGAAATTGGTCGCTGATATCTGAAATAAAATTGAATTACATGTGATACACCAGTCTCTAAAACTCCCATATTCCCTTTATTGGCTTCTTTTTTGGGAATTGAAATCTAGACAAGTAATCATAGGTCACAGAACCTACGCTGCAATCAAGGTGGGGATAAACTAACTCCAGTTGGTGAGTTCAGGCTGGTAGCACATGAACACGGTCTTTGCAGCCAGACCTACTTGTGTTTGAAACCCAGCCTGTTACTCATTATCATATTACCCTGGGCAAGGCTCTTGAACTCTCTCCTACTAACTCTCCCCAGCTTTCAGATGGGGCTTGTAATTCATCATAGAGCTGCCATGATGGTGAACTGAGGAAAGTCTCACTGGATATCAGAGTCCTCCACCTTCACGTTGCACTTATCTTCCAATGTAACTTTTCAGTAACTCCCTACATCCATCTTGTATTAGTGTTCTTATGCTGCCTAACACAATACCATGGACTTGGCTGCTTTAAACAACACATTTATCACTTCACAGTTTCTGTAGGTCATGAGTTGAAGCATGAATTAGTGGGTTCTTAGCATTAATTCTTCACAAGGCTGCAGGCAAGGTGATAATCAAGCCGGGGTTGTGATCTCATTTGAGACTTGGGATCATTTCCTGAGTACGTGTTGTTGTTGGCAGGATTCAGTTCCTGTGGTTGTAGGGCTGAGGCCCTCAGCTCATAGAAGCAGCCTGCAGTTCCTTGACCAATGGCCCTTTCCACAGGTGACTCACAATATAGCAGTGTGTTTCTTCAAAACCAGCAACAAAGAATGTAAAGAAATAAATATATATTGATTAATATAATCACATGAGTAACATCCCATCACTTTTGCCATATACTATTGGAGGGAAGCATGTCACAGCCAAAGGTGTGACTACTTAGAGGTGAGGAGGACCATTGCAATCAGCCTCGGGTCTGTTCTTCACACTCTCAAAGTACAACAGCCTTGACCCAAATTCATAATGCCCCTGTCTGTGCTGATTGCTAATTGTGCCAGCGAAGTCAGTTTCATCTTTACAAAGGAATCAGAGATGTCGAACTCTTGGGAAAATGTGAATTGTTTTCCATATTGCTCAGCAGAGTAAACAGATAACAGAAGCAGGGCTTTTGTTTCCTGTGGACCCAGACTCTGTCTCAGGATGCTTTGCTCCAGCTCAAAAAAGTGTTGGAAAGCATTATGAACACCATTTGCCATCTTCGAACTGGTGGGTAACAAACAAGGGTCTACCCAGCAATAGTTATGCAGAGTAGAAGGGAACTGCCCATAGCCCTGTGCCAGAGTCCTTAGTGTATAATCATCTTTAGTAAGGACATTATCATTCATGGGGATCAATAGAAATCCCCACATATAAAATTGGTCCTTATTCCCTAGCAGGAAAAACTCATAGGGATACATTAAAAACAACTAGATGACAGCCAGGCATGGTGGTGCACCCTTGTAATCCCAGTACTTTGGGAGGCGGAGACCGGAGGATCCGGGTTTGCGGCCAGCCTCAGCTCTCTCTCTCTCTCTCTCTACCTAGTGAGGCCCTCCGCAACTTTGTGAGACCTGGTTTCAAAATAAAGTATAAAAAATAGGGCCGGGGGTGTAGTGCGGAGGTAGAACGCCCCTGGGTTCAATTCCCGGTACCACAAAACAAAACAAAACAAAACAACTAGATGACAATGCACTAAAAAAGCAATTGTTTTTTAAAAAGGAAAAAGAAGTAGGGTTGGGTAATTAGAGAAATTGTTAACACAGCAACTAAGAGAGACGACGTGAGTTTAGTTCCCTTGGGAATGAGAGATCTATCTGTAAATAAATCTATTTCTCTGTCAATATTTGCTTTTCTTTTTACTCCTTTCCACATGCTGAGAATTTCCTTATCGTGATTCATGAGTATATGAGCAAATTACTAGGAATGCTATTAGTATTATTACTTTCTGAGCCTTCAACATAAAAGAACACCCTGTGCCCATCCTTAGGCTCAATTTAAGTCAGAGAAAAACAAAACAAAACTCATGTACAAGAAAAAGTCCTTATGAGATGGCAGAGACATACTACTGATGTAAGACTCATTTGTTTTAATAGAGGTCCCTAGTCAGGGATTATCAGTGAAAAGCATTATATAGAAAATGCAATTTTAGCAAGACCTTGTTCTTCTAGTTTAGCATAAGTGATCGCTACCAGATAAGAAACAAAAGAACATTTTACTTTCAGAAATAGAGAAAAGGTAAATACATCCATTTTATCTGTTTAAATCTAAGTTTATACAAATATAATGTATAATTCTGTAGAGAAAGAAACTGCTTGAGTATCTTTTCTACCTGAAAGGTTTGGCACAGTGTTAGGAATAGATGACAATGCACTAAATATTTAGGATGCAATAAACACTTATATATTTCAGGGATAGAGTTTGGGCACTAAAATGTCGATATTTGTTTGGAGATAGCCATTTAATCCAGGGGAATAGTCATGAGTTGCCAGAAAACACCCAATCAATCTTTAAGTCTATAACCTTATTTTAACGCTGGCGAGTATGGATGACTCCCTGGTCTATTCTATGAAATAAACATATGAATGCTTTAAAAATATGTATAAACTTACTTTACGTCCAAAGCTGTGATTTTGGGGAAGCTTTGCTACATTCTAACCATGAAATAATAGGGGATATTATTGGATGTGTATCATATAAAAAATGTACAATAATGTGACAATGAGATAAAATATATTTCAAGTAGGATATAGTCATTTGAACCATGGAACATATGGTAAATGGTTATTATATTAGTTTCTTAGAGGTTCTATAACAAAATACCACAAATTGGTTGGCTTAAGGCAATATAAATTTATTATGTCATAGTTCTAGAGGCTAGACGCCCACAGTGAACGCACCAAGCTCTCTTTGAAAGCTGTGGAGGAGGCTACTCATCCTATACCCTGCAGTCATTGGGAATGCTAAATATTCCTTCCTTGACTTGTAGACCCATCACTCCAATCTCTGTTTTCATCCCCACTTGCCAGTTTCCCCTCTGTGTGTGGCTGCACTACTAGGATGTGTTTTCCAACACCACTTCTGACTCTATATGTGCTTTTTCTTCCCCCACACCAACCAATTCTCTGACACCTTCTGGCTGTCCTATAATTTAATTCAGTTCCAACACTAACAACCTGGAGTTAGCATCAGGCCCTATAGGTTAAGGGCTCAGTTCCACACTACTGCCCCACTTCGGATGCCAATCATGAATCCTACCACCCATACTGTACTTCTGAGCAAACAGCTGTCAATCAGGGTCCCATAGCCCTTTTCTCAGGCCTAATAATTTTCCAGAATGGCTTACAGGACTCTGGAAAACACTTTTACTTAGATTTACAAGTTTATTATAATGGATACAACTTAGAAATATCTAACTGGATGAGATGCAAGGTATCTGGGAAAGTAAGTGGGTAGAGCTTCTGTGCTTTCTCTAGAATTTCCACACCATCCTCCCAGAACCTCAGTGCATTCACCAACCTGGGAGCTCTACAAGCCCTGTTGTTTAGTTTTAAGGAGATCCTATTACATAGGCATGAGTCTCAGTCAATATTCTCACTGCTATAATCTAAAACAACTGACCACACAATTTAGAGGAAGGAATATTTATTTGCTCATAGTTTTTGGAGATTTTTGAGTTCAGTCCATTTCAAGCCTGGTCCATGTAGCTCCGGGCATGGTGGCAGGAAGCAGAGAGAGAGAGAGAGCACAAGGCTCAGCTCTCACACCCTGGAAGCTGGAAACAGAGAGAGAGAGAGAGAGAGGGCACATGCACGCAGGGAAAGGAGAGGACCTTATATAATCCCCAAGGCTATACCCGCAGGAACCCCTCCTTAGCAACCAAGCCCTACTTCCAACATTGCTGCCTTGTTTCCATGAGGGTTAGGGGACATTCTATATCCAAACAATTACATTATGATTGATTAAATCACTGTCCAGTTGGTGATTTATTCACTCTCCCACTCTTCTCTCCCCAGAGGTATAGGTTTAAAATTGTTACCCTCTAATCCCAGGGTCAGTTCTGGCAACCAGTTACCACTCTGAAGCTCTCTAAGGGCCCACCAGAAGGTACATCATTGGCATAAATTTAGGTATGCTGTTTATTATGAATAACAAAAGATGATTCTTTTACCCTTATCACTCAGGAATGTCAAGGGGTTTAGAAGCTCTTGTAACAGGAACCATGAACAAAGACCAAATAGATATTTCTTATTATAATATCAGAAGTTCTAGCCGGGCGTGGTGGTGCACGCTTGTAATCCCAGTACTTTGGGAGGCGGAGACCGGAGGATTCGGGTTTGTGGCCAGCCTCAGCTCGCTCTCTCTCTCCCTGTCTTTCTCTCTCTCTCTCTATCTACTTAGTGAGGCCCTCCGCAACTTCGTGAGACCCAGTTTCAAAATAAAATATAAAAAAAATAGGGCCAGGGGCGTAGCACGGAGGTAGACCGCCCCTGCGTTCAATCCCCAGTACCGCAAAAAAAAAAGAAAAAGAAAAAAAGAAGTTTTTTCTCTGTCCAAATTTTTCTCTTTTTATAAGGAAGCCAGTCATTGGATTAAGGGCAACCCTAATCCAATCTGACCTTATTTTAACTTGATTACAACTGCAAAAAAAATTTTCCAAGTAAGGTCACATTTATAGGTACATATCTTTTTGAGAGATGTAATTCAACCAACCACAGAGACTAATTGGCTTCTCTTTCCCACACTACCCTGTAATCAAAAAGCTCAGCGATTTTCTCTAAATGCGTTGTCGCACTTCAAATGAGATTGTATGATCAGAACATCCTAGTTGCTGTAGGAGCTCACCCTCACCCTGTCTTACTCTATTTTGTATAATTCTCTTCTATGACTAATACTGAATCCAAGGCAAGAGTCTAAAGAGGATTCCAGAAAGGAGCGACATGCCTAATCAGACTAAAGCAGAACAGAATGAGTACAACACAGATTAAGTGGTGTAATTTAGAAAAGGGAAAAGTTTGTTGTGCTGAGGAGATAGTCATGGGAGGCAATGGCAGTTTGGGGGCAGAAACAGCAATAAGCAAAAAATAGAGATGAGATGCTCTGTGATACATTGAGTCACTGACCCGTGGTCCAACTCAGCTGGAGTTAGGGAATGTTTAGGGTAACAGGGATTCAGGGGTGTGACCACATGGGGTCTGACCCACAAATTTTCATTGTCTGCAAGTAAAAAAGAGGCGTGGGGTTTTCTTGCCTCTTTTCGCTGATAAATGATAAAAAGGCAGAATATCCAGGTAGTGTGTGTGTGTGTGTGTGTGTATGTGTCTGTGTCTGTGTAACTAAGAGATCTGAGTCTTTGCAGCTTAGTAACAATCTTCCATGACAGGCTTTGGCATCAAGATATGAATTCTCACAGCCACACTGTGACTTGAGATATGTTAGTATCCCCATTTTACAGATGAATAGACAGGCTTAGGATAATAAGGACATCAGGTAGCCCTGGTAAATGTTTCTAGGAACTGAACCAGGTCTGGCTGGTTCTAGAACACACATTGCTAATCTTCATTGGTGTGGCCTATGGTTGACTTCTGAGGGGAATTGTCACTCTGGTGCTGAGGGTTAGTTGTGATCCCATTCAGAGTTCTCCGTGTCATTGTTCCTCTTGCCTATGCTCAGGGAACTTTAGAAGACAACTTAGCAAAGTCCACGAACCTGACAACTGGATAGAAATGTATCTGGGAGCAAATATGTTCAAAGATGGCTCCTGCTTCTTTATTTCTGGATGTGAAAATTAGCAAATTTGATAACTAGGGGTAGAGTGCCCAATTGACTGAATATATATGAGCATTTGAGAGTTAAAACATATCCAGAAGAGCTTTAGATTATTATTTTTAAATAAAGGAATAGATGTCCAAATCAAATGCGAAATTAGTGAGCAGATAAAGAGTCGAAATAAGGCTAAGTACAAGTTCAGTGTATTTTCTACTATGTTTTTTTTTAAGTAACGGAAACTGCAAAGAATACATTTGGAAAGAAGGGCCCAAGTAAGGCAAGGCCATGTTGATATGGAGGGAGTAATGGATGGAGGGAACATCTGGTAAGAGAAGCGCACAAATTTGTATATTTGTGTGCATGTGTGTGTGGAGGGAGGTGCTGCTATTTTGAATCCTGGCAAATCCAAGCCACCCGGGTAAGCATTGTAACTTTCTCTCATTGTTAAAGGCAATGCATGCAGAATGAAAGTAGCAATCAGAACACTCCATTTCACTGAGGGCCCTTTAACAGAACCCTCCTGTGGATCCAAGCTATTGTTAATGCTTCCATTATTCCAGTCTCCTGGGCTTTGTAAATGCCTTGTACTACTTAAGGAAGGCCATGCTTGCTAATTGTGCTGAACACCTTCAGTGGTGGTACCAAGGAGGAGGACCTGGCAGCCCTAGCTCTAATGCACTTGATAGTGGTCTCTGGAGTGAAAACCATGTCTTGAGAGCTTCTGTAAGACAGCTCTTGGGAGGGGTGGTAGAAAGATTTAGTGCTGCTCTTTGAGGGATCGATGTCTAAACTCAGAACCTCCTGACACCTCAGAGGGGTTTTCAGTGTTTCCCAGGTAGGTACAGCCTAGTTGTTATCACATAAAAGGTCCTGTCTTAAGTGATGAAGGCCTCAAGCCTAGTCATAGGGGTAGGGCCAGCACACACAGGGCCATGACAGGGCAGCCAGTACCGAGACACATTTTCCAGATGGCTTGTTCAAGGTGCACAGAGAGAAAACGTCCCGAGAGCTACAGTGGTCAGAATCAGGGAGGTGAGGAGAGCTAAATTTGAAGAACTGGGCCTGCTTTAGAGAGACAGATGGTGGACATCAGAGTGGATTCCTGGCAGTGGGGATCAGCTGCAGATAGCAAGTGATAATGTATACAAGGCGGTGTGAGTGCAATAGAAAATGCATGCTTCTTTAGATTATATCAAAGAAAAAGTCGGGTTTGTTTTTAGTTTGCCTTTAATGCCCCCTACCACTTATTTGTTTTCCTTGTTTGCAAAGGGATATCAGTGCTCAGGCTTAGATCCTTGAGCAGGCAATGGTATCTATCAACAGTTTATACTAGGCATGGTAGTAGGTGGTACACGCCTGTAATCCTAGTACTGGGGAGGCTGAGGGAGGAGGATTGCAGGTTCGAGGCTAGCTTAAGCAACTTAGTAAAACCCTGTTTCAAAATAATAAAAAAGGACTGGAGGTGTAGGTCAGAGGTAGAATGCCCATGGATTCAATTGACCAGTACAAAAACAACAACAACAACAACAAAAATCCCAACCCCACAATTTATTTGTCTTGGTATGTAATTTTCGTAGTTAACTTTTATAGGCTAATGATACTGGTTTTCCACTTATAGTACTAGAATAAATTTACTTTACAATGAAAATACTCTAACATATAGGTACAGGTAGAAACTTCCTCAATAAGATCCCAAAATCTCAGGAAATTAAAATAAGAATTAATGAATAGGATATCATTTAATTAAAAAGCTTCTGTGCAGCAGAGGAAACCATCAAGATTCTATAGAGAGAGCCTACAGAATGGGAGATCTTCACCACCCACCCATCTGACAAAGGTCTAATAACTAAAATATACAAAGAGCTTAAAAAGTTTAACACTAAAAAAGCAAGTAACTGCCAGGCGTGGTGGTGCACGCTTGTAATCCCAGTACTTGGGAGGCGGAGACCGGAAGATCCAGATTCGCGGCCAGCCTCAGCTACTTAGTGAGGCCCTCTGCAACTTCGTGAGACCCGGTTTCAAAATAAAGTATAAAAAAATAGGGCCGGGGGTGTAGCTTGGAGGTAGAATGACCCTGGGTTCAATCCCCGGTACCACCAAAAAGAAAAAAAGCAAGCAATTAAAACATGAGCAACCTAACTGAATAGACACTTTTCAAAAGAAGAAATGCAAATGGCCAACAAATATATGAAAAAAATGTTCATCATCTTTAGCAATCAGGGACACGCAAATCAAAACTACACTGAGATTCCATCTCACTCCAGTTAGGATGGCAATTTTCAAGAACACAAAAAATAATAAATGCTGGTGAGGATGTAGGAAAATCGGAACCCTATTACACTGTTGGTGGGACTGCAAACTAGTACAGCTGCTTTGGAAATCAATGTGGAGGTTTCTCAGAAGATTGGGAATGGAATTACTATATGACCCAGCGATAGCGCTCCTGGGCAGCTTCCCAAAGGAAATGAAATCAGAATATTATAATCATACGTGCATATCCATGTTAATAGCCAAATTATGGAACCAGCCTAGATGTCCATCAACAGAAGAATGGATCACAAAACTTTGGTATATACACACGATGAAATTTTACTCAGCCACAAAGAAGAACAAAATTAGACCATTTGCAGGAAAATGGACAGAACTCAAGAATATTATACTAGTGAGTACACCCAGTCCCAAAGAAACAAGTAGAGATATTTGGCAATGAGGGCAACATCAGATAGATGAACAGAGACTCCCGGGTAGTGACTGAGGGTGATTGGGGGGGATGAATAATAAAGAATGCAATAGTAGAAATAATGCTATGAACATACACAAAATTGCCAATTCTAATCTCAAAGACTTGTAGGGTGAGGGGGGACCCAGTGGGGTGGGCAACAAGAGTAGTGTGCATGTATTTTTTCTAACATTCTTTACCCCATTATGATGTAAAATGACAATGCACCCAATTAAAAAATGTGGAAAAATGAAAACATATGTGGGTGAAAAGAAGTGATGCGATTTATTAAAAAAAGATGAAGTAACTAGTAGTTCAGATGACACAGAGATGGGGTAAAATGTTGTACCACTGGGCAAAGTTTGGGAAAAACTGTTGTTGGCCAAAAGTGATTTCGGTAGGATGTGGATCCCAATCTTCTAGTTCCTAATCAATCTTCTTTTGGTTACTCATCGTAAAAATCCCAGCAAAATCATTTCCCTATGAACCATTCACTCTTTCTTACTTCCTTATCTCTGCTGCCTCTCTTTCTTCCAAGTAGAAATGTTTCCTTCAAAGCACTCAAACTTGGCCTTAAATGTAGTAGGTCCCTGTAAATATTTGATAAGTAAATGAGTGACAGAAAAGTTAATAAATCAATCAGTTGTGACTTTTCAAAAGAAATTCCAATTCTCTCGTAATAAGGGTCAAAACCAGGGTAATAGCAACGATAAGCAAGAGAAAGGAGCCAATTCTCGTGACACTTGAGAGTGAGAAATACCAGATCAGATTTAGCTCCGTGCTTCTTAAGCATTAATCCGTGCACACATGTTCTGGAGAGCTTGTTAAAATGCAGATTTGGATTCAGTAGGTTGGAAGAGAGGCTGCAGAGTCTGCATGTTTAATAACTACCCAGGGATCCTACTGTTTCTCATTGGTGAACTCTATGATGAGTTGTAAAATTTTAGGTGATACCAGAGGGGGGGAAAATCAGTGTGAACTCCAATGTCTTTTGCCATTAGAACATGTTGTTCAAAATGAAATTTTAAGGAAGAACTTTGAATTATTTTTTTCTCCCTAAATATTCTAAGTCCAAGGAGGCTCTTTTCCCTATAAAATTTACCAGTATAGGCAGGTAGGGTGGCGCACACCTGTAATCCCAGTACTTGGGAGGCTTAGACAGGAGGATTGTAGGTTGGAGGCCAGCCTCAACAATGTAGCAAGGCCCTTAGCAACTTAGACCCTATTTTAAAATAAAAAATAGGTCTGGGAGGCAGCTCAGAGGTAAAACACCCCTGAGTTCAATTCCTAGTAACACAGACACACACACACACACACACACACACACACACACACACACATTACCAATGTCCTTCAATTCTACGTCTCTTACTTTATTTCTGTATCTTATGTTTGGTTATATTTTGTTATTTATCATAAACAGATATCTAATCATTGTCCTATAATAAGCATTGAGCAGAAATAGGCTATGAAGTAGTATAAAGTCAGTATCTCATTAAAATGGGCTGTTTGCACTTGAGGGATGAAGTTGCCCAAGATCTTATAGTAAAGGGCACTCCTGCTCCACAAGTTCAAGTCCTCTAACTCAGTGCTTTCACCTGAACACTCATCGCTATTCTGATGTTCTATACCAATAACCAAATCTTTCAGCTTTTAGAAGTATTCCCCGAGCTCCTTGGACCATTGGAGGGAGAGTGTGGGGATTCAAAGCTATCCAGTACTCCAGTGCTGGGATGCCTGCTCCCTTCTTTTCCCTACCCTTCCTCGTAGGGGCGGAGGGGAGAGCACACAGAGTGTCAGCCAGGCCTGCGCAGGAGCTGCCTACCAGCCAGAACCTGGTAATTACCATTTTAGGAAAGTGTGTACTGAGGATGGGCAAATCTCTGACAGCAGGATAAAGGAACCGACATAAGATTCAGTTCCCTCCCTCCCCTGTGGTTATAAACCTTACTTAGCTTTATTTTATTTTTTATTTTAAGTTTAAAAGCTTCAGTCAAGAACCACAAATTAAGTTGTGCACTGTAGTCTTTTCCAGCACATGTGATGTTGCTAAACTGTAATTATTGCCTGACACCTTTCCTCAGTGTTGACATCTTCACCAGCCTGAAACACACACTTACACACACACACACACACACACATACACACACACACACACACACACACACTTATTTATTTATTCTAGATTAGCTGTCTTCAGTCAACTTTCAATACTTTCTAAACTATTTTTTCTCATTTTCTTATTGGATAATTTATGTCTGCTATTTGTTCCTTCCAAGAAATTAGGCATTAGCTATGGCAGATCTTACCTGCATAAGACTCTCTGGTCACATCGCATGATAGTAGTTCAATGCCAGGACTGAAACCTGAGTCTTGGAGGTGGAGAGATCCTTGTGCTAAAGGATCTGGACTTGAGTTCCCTTGAGGAGGGGTGAGATCTCTTTGTCTGTATCTATCCCTCAAAATACACACTCCTGTGTTGTTATGTATATGTACATATGCTTGCATGTATAGGCATGTAGACATAGGTATGTGTGCATAAATAATAAAATCAATATTCCTGTTTTTTAAAGATTGGTTAATATTAAAAAAGAAAGGAAAATAAAGCTATTACTCAAAACTTATCAACCAGAAATAATTACAATTTATACATTCTACTAACATTTTCCTACACAAGGGAAAGAGCACACTAAGTTTTTATATTTCTGATTCTTAACCTAACATTCTAAGTAATTTCCTATATTGCTAAAAGTCTTTGGCATTTTAATTATTTTAAGTTACCTGCCTTAAACTAATATCTATTATAAGTAATTTCCTATTTTGCTAAAAGTCTTTGACCTTTTAATTATTTTAAGTTACTTGTATTCTCTTCCTTGATCAATGTAATAAATGTTTACTGTAGAAAATTTGGTAAATACTGGAAAATTTAAGGAAGAAAAATAATCCATAATCCTACTTCTTTCAGTTAATAGCTATTGCCTTTAGTACATTTCTTCATAGGTACATCTATAGATATGAATATATATTAATATATCTAAATATCCATATTTACATATATATATATATTTATGGACAAAACAAAATTTAATAATTTCCAACAAAACTGGATCATATTATATTTACAATATTGTAATCCCTGTTTCCATTTAAATTTCACCATGAACTTTCTCTGTGTTCATAAATGTTCTTTAAAATTATTTTAAAGTGGCTGCATAGTATTCCATTACATGTTAATTAATAAATTATACAAATCTAATACCCAAAGCCAAATGAGCTTGAGAATCCATTCATCCCATATTTTGTGTCTAAACAAAGAGAATAATTTGATAGTTTGAGAGATATCATGGTTTCTTTCATATTGTACAGCAAAGAGAGTCTGAGTATATCTTAAATAGATCCCATGGAAAAATACCTATTGTTATTAATAGCTATCACATATTGATCTCAAAGCATAAAACACCATTTACATTGTCTAGTTAATATTTGCAACCTCTCTTTGAGGTGGATATTGATACTTGCACTTCATAGTTGAGGAAACAGAGCAAAAAATAGAGGTTAAGTGACCCCTGGTTAATGAGCGGCTAAGCTTAGATTTCAGCTTTCTCCCTAATCCACCATCCATGCTTACAGCCACTGTACTGCATCCATTTGATATTATCAACAGACTCACTTATGCTTTTCCTGAATGTATTTATTTTCAGCCTGTATACCTCTTGGATAATATGATTCATAATCAGTATTTTATTCCACACCCAATGTGTATATGCACTGTGGTTACTTCTGCTGAGAAAACACACAGAGTTAAAAGCAATTGGACTTGTTCAAGAGCTGCCTACAGTCTCATTAGGAGCGTAGTGTATACATATGTGCAAAGTTTAGTTTAATAAAAGAGTTTAGCATTCATACAAGTTAGTGGGACACATGCTATCCCATAGTAGTGCAGAAATAATGTCCAAATTAGTATTATGGCTCAGAGGAATGAAATATCATTGTGAGGTAGGGTAGCCTGAATATTCCACTAGGTCAATAAGTATTTTTTTTTCGGTACCAGGGATTGAACCCAGGGGTGGTCTACCTCCGCGCTACACCCCTGGCCCTATTTTTTTATACTTTATTTTGAAACAGGGTCTCATGAAGTTGCAGAGGGCCTCACTAGGTATAGAGAGAGAGAGAGAGAGAGAGAGAGAGAGAGAGAGAGACAGGGAGAGAGAGAAACAGGGAGAGAGAGAGAGAGAGCTGAGGCTGGCCGCGAACCCAGATCCTCCGGTCTCCGCCTCCCAAAGTACTGGGATTACAAGCGTGCGCCACCATGCCCGGCCAATAAGTATTTCTGATACAGAAAATAGTAAGGATTGATTATCATAAAATATTTGAGGGGTGGTACTGGGGATGAAACCCAGGGCCTTATGCTCTTAGCTACATCCTCAGTCCTTTTCAAATTTCATTTTTTAGATAGGGGCTTGCTATATCACTCATGTTGGCCTAAAACTTGAGATCCTCTTGACTCAGCTCCCTGAATAGTTGGGATTACAGATATGCATCACCATACCCAGCTTAAAATATTCTTTTTTTTTTAGATTTGAACACATACTCCCTCATTTTGGTATTTCTCAATGTATTTACTAATCTTTATTTTGTTTGTTTGTTATGTTTATTTTAAAGTAATTCTGTTTGGCTAGTTATCAGATTGTGTTAACCCTTGGGAATTTGCCAAGAACCAATATTATATATGATTTAAGAGTCCGTTTCAAGTAGTCACACACTCATACCTATATGATAGAATGTGAAAGGTGACTATAAAATACAGTCTGAAAATTATTTTGTAGAACATAGTCATGGGCTATTTTTTATGAAAAGTTCTTAGAGAATATGTAACTGTAATGCTGGCTATATGTAGATTGTGCCAATTACCTGCCAGACCCTTCCCACATTTTAATTCTGAATCCTAGACCATTAGCGAAACTGGAATCCTACTTTACTCTTAATGCAATTTCAGAGGGTCTGCCCTTCCATCATGTTATCCTTTCTTGAATTAAATATATTCTTTGTGCTGATCCTTATATAACATAGAGATAGATAGAATTTCTCTAATGGTCTCATAATTTTTTATAAACCCAGTCAGATAATCATATAGGGGATATAGGATTTAAGAACATTCTGATAACTATGAGAAGAAATGTACAGGTCAGTGTGGCATTATGTTAATCCTTTTTTATCTTATTACATATTTGGCTCAGGATATAAAATGTGTACTGACATGAGATCTGTGCATTAGGTAGTTATTTCTTTGTTTTCGAATAATTCCTCTCTAAAAAAAAATATTGGCCAGCGGAGCTGATAAAAATGCTAGGTGGATAGTCTCCTGTGGTAGGATTCGTGACCTGCTTCATAAAGGATTTTGCTGGGGTTTGTGACCTGCTTCATGGACTTAACTAGAAACCTTGGACATTGGAGCTGAAAGGAATATCTGAGCTCCTTGAATCCAGAGGTTCTCAGACCCCACGGTGCATCAGAGTCCACCTGCAGGGCGGTATTACAGTTTTCTAGGTCCCACCTTTGCAATATCTGATTCAATAGGTCTTGTGGGAATATGCCTTTTGAACAGGCTTCCAGGTGATGCTAATGTTGCTGGTCCAGGAGCTGTGTTTTGAGACCCACATCTAGTACAAGGGTGTTTGACACATAAGGAAAATGAGAGAGGTCACCCATGTACATGTATTAATCACATCCTGCTCCTTCCCCACTAACGCCCTCATGTGGTTTCCTGTTGCACTTAGACTGAAACCCCAAATCTTTGTTATCCAGAAGATTCTGCATGCCTGGTCCTTCCCCTTCACATCATGATCCCATAAAGGCTTATTCATTGTCATTCAAGTTATTCAATGACCACATTCTTATTTCGGTGTAAAAAAAAAAAACACTAGCATATGCATGCAGCACAGTGCCAGGGGTAAAGGTTTGACTTACAGACTTTCATTCTAATTTTTCAATGCTTGCCATTTTCTTCGGACTCCAAAAACCGCCAGTTTAAGCCTCATGCTTAGTGATTTTCTCAGTGTATACGTCCATGTGATGGGTCCATCTTGATTTTCTCCCATAATATAACTGGCAGAGAATTTAATCATCATTAGAATAGTAGATAATGTTTATTAATCAGCTATGTGCTAGCTATCATGCCAAGCATTTAGCAAACATCATCGCATTTAATTGTTATGAAGGCTTTAGAAAATAGATATTATTTACATCTATTTTGCAAATGAGGGAACTGAGGCTTAGTGGCTTAAGTACCCTTTTAAATGTCACACAACTAATAAGAGGAAGCATTGAGATTTACACTCTGACTTCTAGGACTAGAATCTTCATTCTTAGATTACAGATGGTAGTGCCTCTCAATTCCATTCTGAAATAACTATTATATTCATTATATACTCCCCCACTAATCTAATGTTGGCAATCCCTTCTCCTGTCTGCTATTTTACTAACAGAAAAGCAAGTGGTATCTTTGAAAGGAGCTTTAGCTTGAAGGATCCTTACAAAGACATAGGAAGAGATTGGTCAGATTAAAACAAAGTTCAAAGCATGAACGTGTCTTGTCCTTTGGCTTGATAATTGGAGAAATTACGTAAAACTCAACAGAAGAAAAAGCATTTGGTGTACCTCATGCGCTATGTTTGAACTTTTTTTTTTTTGGAATGGTTCATGCTTCTTACATCCTCATAATAGAAAAGTCGAACATGCTGAGATTGCCGGAAAGTGTTGATGCATCCCACAGGCTGTCGCCCCCGGGCAACAACAACAGACCCTCTTCAAGATAGACCTTAGAAAAGGACATCAGATAAACACTGATTCCTCAATGAAGTTAATTTGAGGCCAAAATGCAATCATTGGTAAAATGTACAATTTATCCTTTTATCTCTTAAGAATCAGAAAAGGTGTGGAACAATTGTATTTTCTTCTTACAGCAGGTCTGAAATGAGCTAAATTTTATGTAAGCTAATTCTTCCAGGATTTTGTTTATTTCTTCTTTTTTTACTTTCTTTTTAAAAATAAGCTTGTATGGGTGCACTGTAATTATACATCACAATGAGGTTCAGCGTGATAGGAACATACATGCACACAGCGCTTGGTGTGTTCCCCTCCAGAGCCCATCCCCCTCCCTCCCTTTCCCTTTCCTTTGAGATTGGTATTGACAATTTTGTATATGTGCAGGCATCATTTGAACTATTTCCTTGATCAATTCTCCTCCCCCCACAGCTCCCTTCCTTAACCCCCTTCCCACTATTCTACTTGAATCTCTCCTCTTTTATTTCTTCATAACACAGTATTTTATCAGAAAGTATGAACATGTATTATGTTCACAATTTTGCCATAATAAATTCTTCCTTTTTCCCCTCTTTCCTTCCCTTTTTCTTTCCTCTTCTTATTTTCTTTTATTTAAGCATTAATGTCCTTATTCATTCTGCTCAGATTTAGTTCCCACTTACAACATGCCTGGCATATTTGTTTTAAATATTGAAACCTATTAGGACTGAAGTCCACATAGGAGACCTCTGCAGGGGCGTTCTACCTGTCAGGAAGACCCCTTCCCAAATGGAATCAATGTGGGTGGAAACCAGCACAGACCCAATTTATTCCATGATATCACCTTCCATTCCAAAGCACAATTGTATGTGTATTTAAATGAATGCTTCTTTTATTTTTATTTTTATGTACTTTTATTGGTGCAATTTATTTCACATCATAATGTAATTCAGAGTGTTAGGGACATATATGCACAGCATTTGGTGAGCGTCTCCCCGGCTCTCTTCTCACTCCCTTCCCTGTGCATGATATTGAGATTGGCATCAGCAATTTCACATATGTACATAATGTCAATGGAAGTGTTTCCTTCATTAATTCCCCCACACCCCTCCCCTAGACCCCCTCCCTGGCTCCACTGCAGTTTCTCCTCCATTATCTGAAGTCCCTCTTGTATCCTGATTACTCCCTACCTTCCGCATATGAGAGAAAACAAATGACCCTTCATAAATGAATGCTTCTAATCCAACTTTTAAGAAAAAAAACTACCAAATTTAATTTAATATTGAAAAATATATCTATCATAAACAAGGAGGGTTTTTTTTTCCCTTCAGAAATGTGAGGATGAAGCCGGGCATGGTGGCGCATGCTTGTAATCTCAGTACTTGGAAGGCTGAGACAGGAGGATCTCAGGTTCAAGGACACAACATAGCAAGACACTCAGCAACCTAATGAGACCCTGTTTCAAACTAAAAAGTAAAATAGGGCTGGGGGTGTGGCTCAGAGGTAGAACTCCCCTGGGTTCAATCCCCAGTACCCCCCACACATACACACAAAAAGGAATGTGAAGATGATTCAACATCAGGAAACACATTAATTAAATTTAATATATTATGATAACAATGATAGTGAAGAGAAATAAAGAAAAATGGAGTCATTTAAATGAATGCAGAAATACTTTATATAGTTAATATGTATTTTTTATTTTAAAAATGGGCTTAGAGCTGGGCGTGGTGGCGCATGCTTGTAATCCCAGTACTTGGGAGACTGAGGCAAGAGGATTACAAGTTCGCAGCCAGCCTCAGCTACTTAGTGAGGCCCTCCGCAATTTAGTGAGACCCTGTTTCAAAATAAATAATAAAAGATAGGGCTGGGAGTATAGCTTGAAGGTAGAATGCCCCTGGGTTCAACCCCAGTACCACGAAAAAAAAAATGGGCTTAGGTTGGAGTAGACCTTTTTTCCATGAAAGAGAAAGCTATCAAGAGCCTGTAGAAAACATAATGTTTATTCAGATTAAGAACAAAACAAGAACACTATTGTTGCTTGTAGAAAGTATCGAATGAAATAAGACCAAAAAAAAGTCTGATGCATAAGGAGAGGATACACTGAACTATCCTGATGTGTAGAAAGTCCATAGGGAATCTATAGGCAAACTATTAGATCTGAAAGTGTTTTCAGCAAGATTTTAGATAGAAGATAAACATATAAACCTAATTAGCCTTCCTCTGTAATTATAATTACCAATTAAAATGCAGAACAGAAAAATCACCATCTGCAGTAGCTAAATAGCAGCTAAAAATAAACAATAAAAATTCAAGACCTTTATTTAAAACTGACAAAATATTATTGAAGGCTATAAAATAAAGACCTGGAAAAATCATTAATATCTATCATACTGAAGCATGGGTAGATTCAATAATTTAACAATGCCAATTCTCCCTAAGTTATTCTGTATGTCCAGTGCAATTCCATTCAAACTTGAAACAGAATTTGTCAATGGAGGCCAAACTTGATTTTTCCTGTAAATTATATGTAAGCTTAAGGGGCCCAAAATAGTTATAGAAAAAAATAAGAGAGGAGTTTCTCTACCAGGTATCAATATGTATTTTATGCCCCAAATAATTAAGATAGCATGACATTAGTACAAAATAGGTAGCACATCGATAGATTTATAGAACAAAATTGACCTCAGTAGCTATCCCATGCAGTGTGGAAAATTGATACATGATCAGACCAGCATTACAAACCAATGGTTAATGAACAAACTAGTCAATAAATAGTGCTGGGGTAATTGGTATCCATATGGAAAAAAAATCAGATTTCATCTTTACACCAAACATGAACATAAATTAAGAATATATTAAATTTTAAGTGTATGTGCAAAAGTTTAAAAACTTGAGAAAACAGTTGTGAGTAGTTTTATGACCTATATGTGAGAAAGATTTCTTTTTTTTTTTTTTTTTTTCAGTTCCGGGGATTGAACGCAGGGG
>PVJS01014989.1:0-14127 GCA_004027185.1 Glis glis | reverse complement strand
CGGGTCTCCGCCTCCCAAAGTACTGGGATTACAAGCGTGCGCCGCCACGCCCGGCTGAGAAAGATTTCTTAAAAAGTGCCAGAAAGAAGCACAGACCATAAATAAAATATTGATAAGTTTGATTATAATTAAATTTAAAATTTATGTTCAAGGAATGCTGTGGTAAATTAGAAGACAAGCCACAGATTGAGAGAAATATTGGCAATATATGCAGTATAGAAAGGACTGATATCATAAATTGTATAATGAACTCCAAGTCAACAAGAGAAAGAGAAATAACCTAGATTTGTATCAGCAAATGACAAATGCTAAAACCAAAATGGATAGTAAACATACAAAAGCACATATAGGCACACTGTTAATCATTTTTTTTTTTTGTACTGAGGATTGAACCCAAGGGCATTATCCCCCTGAGATATTCCCTCAGCCATATTTTGTTTTAATTAATTAATTTACTAATTAATTTGTTTATTTTGTGGAATTGGGGATTGAACCCAGGGGCATTCTACCTCTGAGCTACATCTCTAGCCCTATTTTATTTTATTTATATTTATTTATTTATTTATTTATTTATTTATTTATAGCACCGGGAATTGAACCCAGGGGCATTCTACCTCCGAGCCACACCCCCAGCCCTATTTTTTATTCTTTATTTGGAAACAGGGTCTCACTAAGTTGCGGAGGGCCTCACTAAGTAGCTGAGGCTGGCGGCGAACCTGCAATCCTCTGGTCTCAGCCTCCCAAGTACTGGGATTACAAGCGTGCACCACCACGCCCGGCCCTATTTTATTTTTTATTGTGAAACAGGGCCTCACTAAGTTGCTGTGAGCCTATGTTGCTGAGGCTGGCTTCAAACCCATGATCCTCCTGTCTCAGCCTCCCTAGTACTGGTATTACAGGTATGTACCACCACATACAGCCACACGAATAATCTTGAGACTGTATATGCAAATTATGTTGAGATACTATCGCAAATTACCAAAATATCAAAAGTTAATAACTCTGGTGATGGTTAAGTCTTGGCAAAGAGGAAGAGAAATAGGAACCCTCACATCCTAAATAGCAACAGGGTAAAATGAGGCAAGGACTTTGGAAGTCAATTTAGCACTGAAATCGCTCATGACATTTGGCCTAGAACTTGACCATCTGTGTAAATGCTTTAAAGAAACAACCAAACAAGTTCACACTGAGACAGTTACTGTAATGTACACTGCTTGTTTAAAAAATTAGTAGCAAGCTGGGCATGGAGGCACAGGCCTGTCATTCCAGTACTTGGGAGTCTGAGACGGGGATCTCAGGTTGGAGGTTCAGCAAGTAGTGAGACTCTCATCAACCTAGCGAGACCCTGTTTCAAAATAAAAAATAGGGCTGGAGGTGTAGCTTTGGGGAAGAATGTCTCTGGGTTCAATCCCCAGTACCTCCCCCCCATAAATTAGAAGCAATATAAATTTACAGGAGTGTATAAATAAATTCTATACAGTAGAATATCTTCCAACAATAGAGTAAAGCAAACTACATCTACTTTTAACATTAGTAAACCCTAAAGCCATAATCTTGAATGGAAAAGAAATTACAAAATAATATATACAGAAAAATATTGCTTACATAAAGTTTATAAACATTCAAAATAATCCAAAATACCTTATGTATAGCTCCATACATATTAAGAATGTAAAAACATGCATGGACATGATGAATGGTCCAGGAAATAGGTTATTTCTGGAAGGGAAGAAATTAGGACTTCTATAAGAATATTTACCTATGCCTGCAATATTTTATTTGTTCAAAAAGAATCTGAAACAAACATACCAGAATATTAGAAATTAGTAGAAACCAAATTATAGATAGCATACTTATTATATTCAGTTGAATGTCTGGAATATTTCAAAATTAAAAAGAACCATCCAGCCTCACTAGGATGTAAATGCTGAGGGCCCAGCTGGGTTTATTCACTAAGTTCTTATACTTCCAGCTCTCCATGGGGCTGAAATTTATGACTCAGCAAAATTACAGATGACCACACAGTGTAACTATTCATACTCTTTGGGGAAAAATGTCAAAATTGTGTATGTTAAATGCTGAAAGAGCAAGGGTCAACTCCAGACAAACAAAACCACCTGGGGACTTAAAGAATATAAATGAAAACAAAATATAACGAAAGATGTTTGGTGTAGAGTTCAGAACAATATAGAATTTCGTCTTCCCTGTTAAAATCAGACCAGAGATTGGCCTTGGTCTTCTTGAAGGATTATCTGTCTCTATGAGCAATGGCTGGCAGGAAAAACCACACAGGTTAACCCAAAACAAAACAAAACAAAACCTGCTCGCAGGAGAGGAAAAGAATACTCCACAAAATGGCTGCACCTTCCCAGTACACCCTTCTGCTCCCCAGAGAGCTTTTCCATCCTTGACCTTCTCGTTGGAAACCTCTCCTTAAGCAGTTACACACAGCTCTGCAAATGTTAGAGTGACATTTGGACTTGGCTTGTGTGATGGGCTCGCCTGCTAGTCTGGGCTCCCCCTGGGGCCTGCCAAGCTCCAGCAAGCCGGTATTAGCCTGGCTGGCCTCACCTCCCAGAGCTAGCAATAACATTTACCAGCTACAGTTTTCTCCATTTTCAAATATTTCCTCTGGCCCACGTGACAGCAAGCATCCAGTTCCTCTACAGACTGGGACCTAAAGAGAGTGGTGTAGAGAGGAGAGCCCTCCTTTAAGAACTTTTAACATTTAACTTTCATTAAATATTTTACTCGTGTTTTAATCAGTCTCCCCCCCTAGGATTTTGATATGTTTGGGAGAAATTAATTACTAAAATCTCATACCTGGGGCCACAGGGAGTACGCCTTTGACTATGCTCACGTCCAGGGAAACTGAAAAGATTGCCTCTGTTTCGTCAGGAATTGAATCTGAGCTTTTACCCAAAGCTTTTCCAAATCCTTAAGAAATCACAACTGACCAGGAAATTCTACACTGGTAACTCGTGGATTTGCAGTATTGGGACCTAGCTATGTTTAATATGTGACAGGAATGGGTGTGAGGATCTTAAAGAGTCAGGTATGTGACCTCTGTCGTTTCTTATGTCTCCAGTGCCGGAATAGACTCATGAGGAATGAATTGAGTATCCACCCAGAGACCTCACAAGTCATGTGCTAATATTGTCATTATTTTATCAATGTGGAAACTGAGGCTTGGAAAGATTAAGGAACTTGTCCTGTCACAAAGATGGTAAACAGCCGCACTCATATAGAGCCAGAGAACTTAACTGCTCTGCTATAGTCTCTACTTATAGAGATACATACCAGAAATACAATAAGCCCTGGCCGGAAGAGTTAAAAATGAGTAAGGATACAATAGAGTTCTAATTAATAAATGTTAATTAGGAAAGAAGGAATGGCCATCCCTATGAGGCCACCGCCACGGTAATAAATGTTACAGACAAGATCCACTGATGGGTGATAAAGTTACTGTGTGAAAGATTGAAGAGAAACAAGATTTGCATAGTCTCAAAGCATTTTCTTTAAGATACTTATCAACTACAAAGGGAAAAACAGTCACTAGCGGGAATGGTGGTACACGTGTTTAATCCCAGTACTTGGGAGGCTGAGACAGGAGGATTGCAAGTTCCAGTCCAGCTTCAGTAACTTAGTGAGACCCTACTTCAAAATAAAAAATGAAAAGGGTTGGGGGTGTAGCTCTGAGTAGAACACCCCCTGGGTTTAATCCTTAGTACCTTTCATTAAATATTTTACTTGTGTTTTATCAGTAAAATTAAAATGACAGTAAAAAAAAAAAAAGGAGAGACCTGTGAGATACCAACTTAATCCATCACCAGGAGCAAGATATGCCAACATCATGATACCATGAACTGAGAGGGACATAATGCAGTTTTTATGATATTCTTCCAAAAACGTATAACCTCACACCAAGCATGAAAAAACACTGGACACACAAAAACTGAGGATATTTCATAAAATAGTTCTGTTTAAAAGGACATAAAAGACAAGGAAAGACAGGAAGCTGTTAGAGACTGGAGGAAACTAAGGAGAAATACAACTAATGTAATAGAGACAGAAAAAGGACATTAGTGGAAAAATGGTAAAATTTGAGTAAGATCTGAAGTTTATTTAAAATATTGTATCAGTATGCATTTGCTATTACTAATAATCGCACTATGGTAATGTAAGATATTAGTAGGGAAAGGACTCTTGATACGTTTTTGGAACTTTTTTTTTTTTGCGGTACCAGGGATTGAACCCAGGGGCGTTCTACCTCCGCGCTATACCCCCGGCCCTATTTTTTTTTTATACTTTATTTTGAAACCGGGTCTCACGAAGTTGCGGAGGGCCTCACTAAGGAGAGAGAGAGAGAGAGACAGACAGACAGACAGACAGGGAGAGAGAGAGAGAGAGACAGAGCTGAGGCTGGCCGCGAACCCGGATCCTCCGGTCTCGGCCTCCCAAAGTACTAGGATTACAAGCGTGCGCCACCACGCCCGGCGAACTTTTTTTTTTTTTATAAGTATACAAGTAGAATAACAAGTTTAAAACAATACCCAAAACAAAACAACAAACAGAAAATATATTTATCCTACTAGGTTTTTTTTTTTTTTGCAATGCCAAGAGAGGCAAATAGCCGTGGTGGCGCATGCTTGTAATCCCAGTCCTTGGGAGGCTGAGACAGGAGGAGCGCAGGTTCACGGCCAGCCTCAGCTACTTAGTGAGGCCCTCTACAACTTAGTGAGACTCTGTTTCAAAATAAAGAATAAAAAATAGGGCTGGGGGTGTAGCTCGGAGGTAGAATGCCCCTGTACTGCAAAAAAAAAAAAAAGAGAGGCAAATATGTAAACTGAAATACATGCCAAAAAAGTCTTATAGGCACTGCCAATAATAGGGTATGTACCTGATAGAAAGCCACAGGGTGGCCAGTCTTACCACAGGTAGCTGAATAAGCTTCACGGAGAAAGTGATGCTCAAGGTCTTTTCTTCAGCCACTGTCTATTTTATTGAGCACCTGCTATGGGCTACTCGTCTAGGAAAAAGCTGAATACCCATAAATGAAAAAGTATCTGCATTCATAGAACTTATGCTGTAGAACCAGGAGTCAGATAAACCCATGAAATCAGATAATTTAAGTGTCGTCATGAACAATAAATGAACTGAGATGGAACTTGCCTGGAGAGAGGGGCAATTAGGGCGATCGATTGGGATCTGACTTTCTGAGATGATAGTTCAGTTATTTGGGGGAGGGCTTCCATGAGAAGAAGCCAGACATGCAAAATAAACAGGGAATTCCACACTGAAGAACGGGCTGGCCCAACGCCCAAATATGAGAACAAGTTGGTGTGTTTGTGTTCAAGAAAACAAAAGTAGCATGCTGGGCATAAAGGACAAAGGGAAATAGTAGAAGATGAGCTAGAAAATAGGATTACCAGCTGGTTTTCAGTCTAAACTGATACACCTTTGAGTAAAAAGTGGTACTAATAATGATGACCCTAGAACATCAGAAGTGAAATTGATTGGTTAGGTCAAAACCTGTGGAGATGGACCCGGGAACCCAATCATCTAAGATTGAGAATTCTGTGCCTTTGGAAGTGACATGATTTGATTTGTTTTAGAAAACTGACTCCAGTCCACCTATACGTGAAAATTAAAAACATCAAATTATATGCCAATACACTGAAAACAGGGACAGCTCTTGCTAGTTAGAAAGATAAACAAGAAACCAGAAATATTTTGGGAGTGGTACAATAAAGTATCAGAACTTTTCACTGGAAACTGCCCATTCATGAGACACACCCTTGGATGTCTGGTGCTTCAAGGTGTAATTAATTATGGACTCAGGAACTGCTGGCTGGACAGGGTCACTTAGTCTTAAAGACATCTCTAAGAGGAAGACTTTGGAAACAAATTAGTGTCATGATCCCTGCACCTTCCTCCTTCTGCTCCAGTGCTATTCTTGGCCCACTCATTTCTAAGTTGTAGCAGTCTCTCTCCAACTGGTGTGCCTCACGTGCAATTTTGGCAGGCTAAACTTGGCGACAGACCCAGATATCTTGTTCCCTGCAGACTTATAAGCTCATCGGCTGTGGGCTGGTAATATAATTTCTAATATACTTTGCCAACCCTATAAAACAACTTTCTGTATGCAGGGAAATGGAGCCCTGACAAGAAGGAATGTTTACAGCTTAATCTGGGCTGTCTTCTCCATTGTTTCTGCAGCAGCAGCCCGTGCGTGATGCATCCTAGTCACCAGCCAGACAGCTACAACTTTGCCGTTGCGTTTGGCAAGCTCAGCCTAACACCGGGCTTTGCTTACTATCCCTCCCAGGATCCTATTACCTTAGGCAGTGATGGCCGTAGCATGTGCCTCCATGTTTAGGACAGAGGAATTGAGACATAATTGTTTAATACCGTGAAGCCACTGCTCATATCTTGATGAAGTCATCTAACACCTTAGTCTTCTAAATAAAGTTCCCATAAAATGATACTGATAGAAGGCTGCAGAATAGGAATAGTTGAGATATGCTATCCCCATATGTACAGTTGAATGATTGATTACCTGATGCTGTTATTTGTTGTTGTTGTTGTTCTTGTTCTTTATTTATACAGTGTACAGTAGTAGCTATTTGCATTTGTATTGTTAGATTAATAAGGTTACTTTTATTTAGCCTTGACCCTAGGTGATTATAACTACATAAGGTCAGAAATTTGTTTTATTCATTGCTACGTCTCTGAGGTCTAGAATAGAGCCTGGAACACATAGTGTGTACCCCAAAACTATATGTTGAATAAATAAACTCAGATATGGGGGCCGGGCGTGGTGGTGCACGCTTGTAATCCCAGTACTTTGGGAGGCGGAAACCGGAGGATCCGGGTTCCCGGCCAGCCTCAGCGCTCTCTCTCCCTGTCTCTCTGTCTCTCTCTCTCTCTCCCTGTCTCTCTGTCTCTCTCTGTCTCTCTCTGTCTCTCTCTCTCTCTCTCTCTCCTTAGTGAGGCCCTCCGCAACTTTGTGAGACCCAGTTTCAAAAATAAAGTATAAAAAATAGGGCCGGGGGCGTAGCGCGGAGGTAGAACGCTCCTGCGTTTAATCCCCGGTACCGCAAAAACAAAACAAAACAAAACTAAGATATGGACATAGTAAATCTACTATAATGATTGAAAACTAATACTACAAATAATGTAGTTTCACAAGAAAAGCATGCTGGGGGCTTGGTGAACTGGTGTATCAGCCCTGAGATGTAAACTAGAATCCAATGTTCATTCTAATAACATTCGAAGGGGTGCAAAACTATAAGAATTTCAATTCAAGGAGCAGTTTATTAACCTGGTGACTCTATATTCTACTCTGCACATGTAGAGTTGTGACATTTCCTCCTGTTAATTATTTTTTCTTAGTCACGCCCACTAGAAGGCATATATTTTATTCCATGGGCTTCATGGGTTGTCTGTAATGTCACAATTCTTTGGTATTTCCCTTCCATAGCCAACACTGTTTAAGAGGTGTTGGAAATAACATATTGATAGTATGTGCATATCAACATATTGACGGTATGAGTAGGGGGGCACCATCTGCTTCCTTAGTCTCTGGACTGATTTAGTGTTATTATTACTCATGTTGTAAATAGGGAAACTGAGGACCAGCAAGATTTCACAATTAAATACCTAATATATATAATTCCACTTAGGATTTCTTATATGCTTCCAGGCTCACAATTCCAAGCAATGATGCTGAATGGGAGGGTGGCCTTTATATGTAATTATAGCTCTGCACAGTAGAACTTTCCTGAATTGACTCAGGGTCAGAGCAATTCTCAGAAACCTACCACTGTTACTTATAATGGTTGTGTTTTGAAATTTTTGCAAAACAGGTTTGCAAAACATGTTTGCAAAATACAGCAATGGCAATAGTATCTGGAAGAAAATTGGATAAGATTGCCTCTGGTCTCTCACCACACAATTCTGTCTTCTTTGCACCACCAGAATTAGCCTAAGAAACAATTCTGATTATATCACCACCTGTCTAAAAATCCTCTATGTGAACTAATGTCTAACCTCCTGATTGTACTTATCAGGCCTTTTATAATGGACCTTCTATATGTCTCTCCATTCTCAACTTTTACCTCGCTAATCCATGTGTCCAGTGCTCTCACCTGGGGGTAATTTTTCCCTCAAAGGTCTGGAGACATTTTTGGTTGTCATGGCAAAGAAAGGTACTACTGGCATCTAGTGGGCGGAGGCTAGAGATGCTGCTAAACATCCTACAATGCACAGGCAGCCTTCACAACAGATACCTGGTTCAAAATGTCAAGGAGTGTCCTGTTGAGAAATCTATTAGACTCTACCACAAGGAACTCCTCCAGCCCCTTGAATGGGCCATACTGTAACTATCATTCACCAGATTCTGTGTCACACACTGTGCTTAATATATGACTGAATTCCATGCCCTTGTCAACCTTGTGCTGTACATATACTTGTCCCTTCAGCTGGCATGCCTTCCCACTCTCCACTCTGTGACTCTTTTCTTATCCTTGAAATGCAAGTGACAGACCCCTCACCCCCAGTGACTCCAGACAAAGGTATAGATGCCTGAGCTGAGTTCCTACAACACTTTGGTCATTTTCAAGTATAAAAATTTGCCTATTTAAATCTATAACTCCAACTTGCTAAACATTCATTAAAGGTAGCAACCATGTTATCCTCCCCCAATTTTAGCACATCTGCACACGTTAGATATTAATCATTTGAATGAGCAAATATTATTGCAAGCAGTAGATTTCCAGAGACTTGTGTTATGTTTAATTTAGTCACATTTTTAAGTTCATTAAAAAATTGCTATTTGATAAAAAGCCTCACGAATTTGTTGGTCAAATGGACATTCTCTTAATGAGTATACATGTATTTCTCTATCCCATATTCCTTTTGTTTCTCTTTTGAATATTAAAAATATGGAAAATACATATGTGCTTTTATTAAAATGAGAAGTACTAAAAATTTTTGGTCATCTCTTAGAGTGTTCTAGTTTTTTTGGAATGAGAAAGCAGTATGAGTGAATGTCATGGCAGTATTATGCTGAGAACATGAAAAGTTAGTTCTCAACCTTGTCCACAAGAGGGAGGACAGTGTCCCACATCTATTTTGTTGATTCTCTGGAACTGTTACAGGCTACTGTTGGGTCTCTTCATAGCTGGAGATTTATGTTGCTCCTGCTGTTGCAAAATACAGATTTAGAACCTGGCAGGCATTCCTGCATAGATTCACACACTGTTGAAGATCAATCCAGTTTGGGTGGAGAGGAAGCAATCTGTGTATTTTGGAAGCTTTGTCAGAATAAAACACTCTTACAGAATACGTGAAGCCAGTAGCCACATGAGTGAACAGGAGGGTGTGTTGAAGGTACTAGAAGAGAAGAGGGGGAGGAAGTGGGTATGTAGTGGTATCTTGCTCACAGGGTGACCATGAGTGGGAGTGTCTTCTCTCTATAGAAGATGGCTTAAGGGCTGGTCAAAGTGCCATGGTAGGAGGGTCTGTATCAATGACAATTTGTTAGCAATATCACATAAATTGTGTAGTCCAGTAATTTTTTTCCCTTTCTTATTACTGCCTGGCAACCTGTTGTTCTTCTTCAAGACTATAGGAGATATAAATGGTGTCACTTCCTAATATGTGTAGGCAAGAAGAACCTCTAAATCATTCATATTCTCCTTATGACCTTTACTTTTCTTCTTGACTATATCACACCTAAGACAACATTGGCTTTTAGTATGATTAAAGGACTTACAACTCTGGGTTTTGATGATTTCCTGTTTCTTTGGTAGCCAGAGGTTCTCATTTGATTAAAGAAAGGAGTGGGCAGATGGTGGGGGAAAGTTGCCTGTCCAAAACTCCCTATTTCAAGTTAAACAAAAAACAGGATAGCAACCAAATAATCATTAACCCCAAGTAGGAGAAAGGACACAAACCACTGTCATAAATGTCAAAAACGGTGAGCAAAGCAGATGATTATGAAGCTGGGCCAGGTTCTTTGGTGGGGACTATTAGTTAAAATGGGAAGAGTTATCCCTAATGCTTTCATATATAAAAAGGAACAAATTTGCTATACATTTTTGTCTGTTCCACCTTTGACTGGAGAGTAGTGGAGATGATGGTGTGAGAGAAATGTGTGTAACAGGAACAATGAGACACGAATCAGAAGAGAAGTCCCAGGATTATGTGAATCACAAACCTAATGTATCCCCCATTTCCTAGGGATGCACTTCTCAACCAGGTGTGGTGACTTCCAGTGCTGGAAATTTAACAAAGCTTCGGAAACCAGTGTGCAGTCCAGGTAGCTGATGGAGGTTACACACAGCCTTGGCTGAGCTTGCCATCGCTTCCCTTCATTTCCTTCCCAGATTTGGCCATCTCTCAAATGACAGCAGAAAAGCACATAGAACTCACAATATTAAACCACTAAACTATAGATGGTACTGGGAGTCAACAAGTCATTAAAAGTGTCTCTGTTAGGAACTCTGGACAGAGCCACATGAGCATGAGCCAGAGAAAAGGCACAGACACAGCAATGCAAGCACAGAACAACAGAAGTGACTTAGAAGGGAAGAAGAAGAAATCTTTAGATGGACAAAGAAGGTCACCTAACTGAGGGAGTTGGGAGGGGAGTGGAGAGAAACACGCTATAGCACATGATGTACATACACAAACCTATAAGACTCAATCACTATCCGGAGCACGAAAGGGAGGGAAGGGGGAGGGAATAGGGTGGGATTGGAGGGAGGGCTAAATGTGCAATGTGTGCATGTATGATCATACCCTGACATATATCAAAATATATAATTTCAATGCACTAATAAATGAACATAAAAAGTTAAAAAAAAAAGGATGAAAATTATAAAAGAAAAATAGCTTAGAAAAGTAAAAAATTTGGTCTAGAAGAAAACAAAGAAAGGAACAGAAAAATTCCTTTCAGCTATATCCTATAATATATTTTCACGATAGAATAACTCAAGGAAATTTAATTAGTGCCACAAAAATTCAAAGAAAAAAGTTAGACAATATATATATATATATATATATAGAGAGAGAGAGAGAGAGAGAGAGTTAAAGGAAGGGAGAAACTGTAGAGTTGAGTAAAAAAATAAAAGCCAAAATGATGTAATCATTGAATTAACTTGAAATAATTTGTAACAACATGAGTCTGAGAAGATATGACTAAAAATTGAAGTATTTCCAGAGGGATGGAGATCATCACAGTGAATGCTGATGAAAAAGCCAAAGAGATTCAATCCATCCTACAGAAGCTAAGTGGCATGGAGGACAGACAGGATAATGGGATCCTTGAAATAGAAAAACTGAATACTTTAAGAAATTGTCCAAAGGTATCAAGCTGGAAATTTTTCCTAATATAAAGAACTTCCTCTGAAGTTCAAAATAGCATGCAAGTTTCTAAGGACATTTTATATAGTATGCTCAACCTGAGATGTATTGATTATGTCCTTGGATTAAAATCATATTCTTCAGGTATGTAGACAAAATTTCTATCATCAGTGATGAGGTAGAATGCTGGCATTGCACAGTCCCAATTACAATGAAGCCATGTCTATAAAATTCTGTATGAAATAAAGGGTAACAGGAATTATGTACAACCATATGTCACCCGAAGGTAAAGAACAAAAGCAGATATTCACAAACATAAGTAAACGTAGGTAATGTAACACTAGTGAGTTCCATTTTAAAAAGGTATTGCCATAAAAGCTAAACATTTAAAGGATGCAACAAATTATTTAGAAATGGAGAGGCTGTGATTAAAGGGGAAAAAAAAACTTGGTGACCACAGTGACAACACCGAAGTATACAAACAAAAACATGATGATTGTATACATTATGAATATAAAACAAAGTCTATCTGTATGACAGAAGTCCCCCAAATCCACACTCAAAGAATCATCCTCTAAAAGAACTCATAGGACACAGAAGCTGTTATATTCATGGTTAGGGTTAGGGTTTATTACAGCAAAAGCTAAGGGAAAAGGCACATGGGGCAAAGACTAGAAGAAACCAAGCACAAGCTTTGAAGACTCCTCTTCCAGTTGAGATGGGAAGGATGTGCCTCATTTCTCCAGCAATGTTATATGACAATTCATGGAAGCGTTACTATCCACGGAAAAAGCCCTGGAGTCCATCAGTACATCTCAGGTTGAGCATACTATATAAAATGCCCTTAGAAACAAGCATGCTATTTTGAACTTCAGAGGCAGTTCTTTATTTTTTTTTATGTTCATTTATTGGTGCATTGTAATTATACATTTTGATATATGTCAGGGCAGTTCGTGATATGAGGAAGAATTCCCAGTTCCATACCTTTGGACCTTTGTGATCTCTTATTGCAGGTCAGTCACCTAGGCGTACAATGTGTGCATGGCTGACTTCAGTTACTGATGCTCCAGACCCCAGAGGGGAAGCAGGTGTTTACCATAAATTATATTGTCAGTTACCAACTCTTGAGATCAACTGTTACTGTGTAATGCAAGGCCTTAGGCACACAAGAACTCATCACTTAGAAGATTCCAGGAGCTCAATTTCCAGGAGCTATTTAAGGGCCAGGCATCAAAATAGACCCTTCTTAAGAATGTGCACAGTTCAAACAACCCAAATCTGTGAGTTTAACCCTTTCCTACATAATGTATGATAAAAATGGCAATGTAACAAGCAAAATTCAGAGATGAAAGAGAAAATATTCTCATTTCTTATTTCTAATTAGGAACAGAGAGTTCGAATAATGGCATCAATCTTTTCATATTTTAATATCATTTGTAAATTTTAGTGAGTTCTCTTAGAAAGTAATACTTCTTGTAAAAACTTACCTGAAAATCAAATTTTTTAATTAGATAACCTTATGCAAAATTAACTTTAATTAAAATAGCATATATAGATTTTTTCTCTTTTAAAGTGCTCTTTATTTATCCTTCTATTTGTATATATACTTAGAAAAAATATCTGGAAATAGGTTTCACTGCTTTTAGTGGTGGTTATTTATTGATATGATTTGGGAAGTTCATTTTTTTCTTTACATATGTCTTTATCTCTTAGATTTTAAAGTAGTGAGTATGTACCATTTTTTAAAAAACAAAAACCCTTAATTTGATTTTTCTTTAAAAGGGGGAGAAGAGGATAAAAGACTATGGAAACCATAATTCTCTGAGATTAGTTTAACATATGCTAGGAAGGCTGGATCTCATTCTTCAGGAAGTCCAAGCACTGTATAGAGAAAAGAAACAAACACAAAGTAGATGCTATCATTTTCTTCTTCCCGGGACTATTTCTTTCAGTAAGAATTCCACAGAAAACTTTTTTCATACTAATTTCTATCATATTGTTCAATATTCCAATGCCAACCTCTACATTTATTTATTTGTGGGGAACCTCTGACTGCCAGTGGGAAGGTAGCTTTTTCTCTCTTTTTTTTTTTTTTTTTTTTGTGGTACCGGGGATTGAACCCAGGGGTGTTCTACCTCCGTGCTACACCCCTGGCCCTATTTTTTATACTTTATTTTGAAACCAGGCCTCACGAGGTTGCGGAGGGCCTCACTAGGTATATATATAGAGAGAGAGAGACAGGGAGAGAGAAAGAGAGAGAGCTGAGGCTGGCCGCGAACCTGGATCCTCCGGTTTCCGCCTCCCAAGTACTGGGATTACAAGGGTGCGCCACCACGCCCGGCTGCTTTTTCTCTCTTAAAGCTATTGATCATTGAGGTGGAAGGACAATTAGGCAATAGGAAAATGATCAGAAAATAAGAAAAATAGTGATAAGATATGCTTTTAAATGTCACAATGATTCAGTCATTTTAATAATTTGTACCATTCTCAAAATATAAATGGGTCTACTATGATGAATGGAAATAAGCATCACTTAGGGCTAAGAAAAAATTTATGGAGAAAGATATAAAACATTTGGAATAGCCAAAATTAGGATAACTCTGGAATGGCTGGTCAAGGAGCTCAAAGATGATCTTCCTTGTGAAATAACCACTTCATTGATGAAAATCATTAAATCTCTCTCTCTCTCTCTCTCTCTCTCTCTCTCTCTCTCACACACACACACACACACACACACACACACACACACACACACAC
>PVJS01014988.1:5525-39629 GCA_004027185.1 Glis glis | reverse complement strand
TTGAACCCAGGGGCGTTCTACCTCCGCGCTACACCCCCGGCCCTATTTTTTTAAATTTTATTTTGAAACCGGGTCTCACGAAGTTGTGGAGGGCCTCACTAGGTAGAGAGAGAGAGACAGGGAGAGAGAGAGAGAGAGAGAGAGAGAGAGAGAGAGAACTGAGGCTGGCCGCGAACCCGGATCCTCCGGTCTCCACCTCCCAAAGTACTGGGATTACAAGTGTGCACCACCACGCCTGGCTTATATTTAATCTTAACATCCACTCAGTCCTCATCGATAAACACATAATGGCCCAGGCATGGTGGCACACACCTGTAATCCCAGTACTTGGGAGGCTGAGACAGGAGGATCACAGGTTTGAAAGCCAGTCTCAACAACTTAGCGAGAGCCCCTTTCAAAAGGTTAAAAAAAAGGCTGGGGGTCTAGCTCAGAGGTAGAATGTCCTTAGGTTCAATCTCCAGTACCAAAACAAACAAACAAACAAAAAACACATAACAGGTTACCTTTCCTAGGAGGATATTCATTCTAACAGAGGAGAATGAAATGTTCAACTCAACAAAGATGCCAAGCAGGGAGCCTGAGACCAGGAACGAGGAGCCCCTGGTTCCAGACCCCGCTCTCTCACGAGCTTATTTTTTAGGCGCTGCCCATTTTCAACCTCTGTTTCCCAACTCTTTAAGGGTAAACAGTTCTGGTGTTCACGGTATACCTTTTGGGTCTTCCTTACTCTGTGATTCTGTGAAGGAATCCCTAATGGTGGGATGTGACGTCTCCGTGGGAGACAGGGTTTCGGATTCCATTCTCAGTCTCAGCCCAGAAAAGCAAAAGCTCGGTCCACTTAGAGATCAGACGGAGGCTACAGGAGACCCACAATAAATATTTCACAAAGGAAAACAAAGGCATATATCGCGCTGCTGCCAAGGAGAACCATAGCTTTGATTGCAAATGGCTTTACATGCAATCTACTCGGGGTACTTTTATTATTTCAGTCTCTGGCCATAACATCGCCACGCAGGAATCAAAACTTGATTGAATTAATTTAGCCATCACAGGCAGGGTAAAGAGAAGCTCAGGAGGGTATTCATTGGATAAATGAAATATATTTCAGGAGAGAATATTCTGGTAACCACCACTTATTACTGCAAAACTTCTTTAGGGCTTGGATTCAAATGCCCTTTTTCTCCTACCTAAGGAAGCATACATATTCGAGGAGCCCGGTCTAAAATATTAACAGTCCTTCTGCATGGGAAATATTAGTCCTTCCCTCCCTCTCTGCCGGCTTCTGTCAAGAAGGCACCGAGCATACAGCGGCAGCGCCTAGCTAACCATGTAATTGATAACTCCCCACTCCATTCACTGTGGGAATCTGTCAGTTAAAGTCTAAAGATACATACACAGCATCACGAAAATGAACTTGCACAAGTCTGTGGACCAGAAGGAATCTGGATACAGTCGACATTTTGCTACTTAATTGGTCGGGGCCGGTTTACCAGCGCACACGTGTATTCTAGCTTTGGCAAGCTGTACTATGACTCTTTTTGACAGAATATTTAGCGCGGAGGAGGTATTTTTTTCCCCCAGATAATTGCTCAAAATCACGCTTTCAAAGTCAAAGTGATTCCAACTTGCCTGTCTGTATTTTGCAAACACACTTGGAAGGAATATAAATGCACATTCCTATTTTTTAGGCAGATGCACAAAAGAGGCTGGTTTTGGCTGGGGATTTTTTTTCTGTCTTTTTTTTTTTTCTTATTATTCCCCTCCTTGAGCAATGAAGGAGAAGGAATACAAATCCCACAGAATTTAGCCCATCCCTGGTGTGGTTCACCAGGGGCCAAATCCTGCAGAAAATACATTTCACAGCCCAGCATGGTGGCATGCACCTGTAATCCCCATCCTTGGGAGGCTGAGACAGAAGGATCACAGGTTCAAGGCCAGACTCAGCAACTTAGAGAGTCCCGGTTTCAAAATAAAAAACAAAAAGGGCTGTGGGTGTAGCTCAGAGGTAGAATGCCCCTGGGTTCAATCCCCAGCACTAATAAAAAGAAAATATACATTTCACAAGGTGCGCCTGCCCAAGGCCTTCAGTCAGAGATGTTAAAACAGATCCTGACGATCAAAAACCTGAGGCCTTCATTGTCCTTTAAGGGTCTCTCCAGCAGAACAGGGGGTTGTAATACCCTCCTCCTCATCTCAAACACCCTGGGGTGCTTGAAGGACTCCTTTAACCTTTGGGCTGGCACCTGGTGAACAGATGGAGAAAGAATTTTATTATTATTATTATTGTTATTGTTGTTGTTATTGTTGTTGTTGTTACTATTACTGGTACTGGGGATTGAACCCAGGGGTGTTTTACCTCTGAGCTACAACCCAGCTCCTTATTTATTTATTTACTTATTTTTATTCTGAAACAAGGTCTTGCTAAGTTGCTGAGGCTGGCCTCACACCTGTAATCCTCCGGTCTCAGCCTCCCAAGTACTGAGATTATAGGCGTGTGCCACCGCACCCAGCTGGAGATAGGACTTTAAATCGGCCCATCTTCAAGGTAGTCCGAGCCAGTGACGTCACTCCTTTGCTCTGCTCCTCATCCATAGAAACAGAGCTGGCTGCATCTCCCTCAGCTTATCAGGCGGCTGGTGGCCGGCGTGATGCTCAGGACGGAAACCATCGTGACTGTGGTGGGTGCTGCGTGGACGGCTGCCTGCTTTGCCCTATTCTGTTGCCATGTCTTCTATTTCCTCCCTCTTGGCAATTTTAAATATTCACATTAGACATCATAAGATGGTTCAGGCTTTAGCAAACACAAAAATCAGAGCAAGAGAACGGGTTTGGGAGGAGCCGGGCGTGGTGGCGCACGCCTGTCATCCCAGTACTTGGGAGGCTGAGACAGGACAATCGCAGATACGAGGACAACCTCAGCAAGTAGTGAGACTCTCATCAACCTAGCGAGACCCTGTTTCCAAATAAGAAATAAAATCTGGCTGGGGGTGTAGCTCAGGGTTCTTACACATCACCCACTGAGCCCCATTCTACAGCTGAGTTAAACAATTATCATGTCTTAAAACTAGGGACAGTGCACCACTATAATCCTGGTACTTGGGAGGCTGAGACAGGAGGATTGCAGGTACAAGGCCAGCCTCAGCAACTTAGCGAGACCCTATTTCAACACAAACAAAAATGGCCGGGGGTGTATCTTGGAAGTAGAATGCCCCTGGGTTCAATTCCTAATAAAACACACACACACACACACACACACACACACACACACACACACCACACACAAACTAGGGAGGAATTTCAAGACATTCCCAACTACTCTTCTTTTTCAGATGATAAAATTAAGCCTTGAGCCGGGCGTGGTGGTGCACACTTGTAATCCCACTACTTGGGAGGCTGGGACAGGAGGATCGCAGGTTCGCGGCCAGCCTCAGCAAGTAAAGACTCTCATCAACCTAGTGAGACCCTGCTTCCAATACGAAATAAAATCAGGCTGGGGGTGTAGCTTTAAGGTAGAATGCCTCTGGGCTCAATCTCCAGCACCACAAATAATAAATAAATAAAATTAAAAAAATCTAAGCCTTGTAAAATACTTATTCAAAAAGCTACAGATTTAGTAGCTAAACCAAGGCTGCTGTTTCCTCGGAGAATCTAGTCAAGTAAGTAGATATCTGGCTTCTCTCTCTCTCTCCCTCTCTCTCTCTCTCTCTCTTTTTTTGGTCATACTGGGGATTGAACCCAGAGGCATTCTTCCTCTGAGCTACACTCCCAGCTCTTCTTCATTTTGGTTTGTTTAGAAACAGGGTCTCTCTAGGTTGCTGAGGGTCTCCCTATGTTGCTGAGGCTGGTCTTGGACCTGCGATCCTCCTGTTTCAGCCTCCCAAATAATGGGATTACAGGCATGTGCCACTGTACCCAGCCTGGCCTCTCTTTTGAGGTCACAGTTCTGATCCTGATGGGAAATGCCATGCACGGTTCCTACGACCGCGGGCTAACCAGTCACGCTGTTACGATACCTGCCATCAGGATGCCCAACTAGGAGCCTGAGCAATGGTGGAAGGCAAAACGTGCTTTGTAATGACTAAATAAATAAATAAACTATTAGTGTTTTAATTGCCGCTGGATTGCCAGGCAGTCGATTTAATTAACTGCAGCACAATTAATTGTGAAAATTGAGGTTTGACCGTGATGTTGCCAATTCAAGCGGTATTGTGCGGACTTGGTTACAGCCGAGAGAACTAAAAACCATTCCAGGGACATTGTTGGAAAGAAATCAGTGGCGAAAGCGTTTCCCTAAAATAAAGAAATGGAAATCCTAAAGCTTGGCATACTGCCTCATTGTCTCCATCTGCAAAATGGAGCTAATCTGACCTAGTTCACAATGAAAATTTTAAAACTGGAAGCCAGTCATGGTGGTGCAGGCCTGTAATCCCAATATTTGGGAGGCTGAGACAGCAGGAGTGTAGGTTTGAGGGCAGCCTCAGAGATGTAGCAAGACTCTTAGCAACCAACAAGACCCTGTTTCTTTTTTTTTTTTCCTTTTTTTTTGCGGTCCTGGGGATTGAACCCAGGGGTATTCTACCTCTGAGCTACACCTCCACCCCTATTTTTTTATTATTTATTTTGAAACAGGGCCTCACTAAGTTGCAGAGGTCCTCACTAAGTAGCTGAGGCTGGCCACGAACCTGTGATCCTCCTGTCTCAGCCTCCCAAATCCGGGATTATAAGCGTGTGCCACCACGTCCGGCTGCAAGACCCTGTTTCAAAATAAAAAATAAAATAGTGCTGGAGGTGTAGCTTGGAGGTAGAATGCCTATGGGTTTGATCCCCAGTGCTACATACACACAAAAGTAATTAAAACTGGATGCTTGTGAATGTGATGTATGTTGTGGTTTAGTGTGGATCTGGGATGAGAGTCAGGGGGTCACGACGGCCGCATGTTGACTATCCCACAACACCACCTCCAGTTATCAATCCCATCTTTGGATGGGCACAGTCCTTTTCCTATGGGGACACTGAATGCTACATCTTAGGCTGATCAAGAAAAGCTTGGGATGCCAGGAATCTTCATGGGTCTCTCCGCTTTTTGTGCCCCAGGGGCGACAGGACGTGCTCTGAGACAGGGGTGCTATTCATTGTCATAGACGCAGCTGAGCAAGGAGACCCTCTTTAGTAAGAGGTCCACTTGGACACGTCTCTCCTTTCTAGACTGAGTAGAACTTTTGTGAAACCCTCCCAGGAACCTCAGCCAGCTCTGACTAATTCGGGGGGAAAGGGAGCTTTTAGCCTGCCCCTGACACAGACCCATGCTGCAGCTGCGGGGGCAGGAGCTCTTTCCCCAACACTGTGTCCACAGCAGCTCAGAAACTCGAAGGATGAACTAACTCATCAGCCACCAATGGGGACAGACACATGCTCCTATCCTGTTGTTGATGATGTTTGTAATGATAATTTTTAACTTAGAACCAAACCAATGTCCAACTAATATGATACAAGCAAAAACCAAAGAGTAGAAAGAAGTAAACAGATGCATGGCACACAGGCGCGACCTCTGGGTGCTGGCGCTGTGAGTGGATTACCCCGCTTCCGTGTGTGGTCTGCTCTAGGTTACCCCAAGGTTCTAAAATGGTATAAACTCTTTTTGTAATGGAGCCCCAAACAAGATGGGCCCCCATGGGTATCCCAGAGCAAAAGACAAATGTGCTTTGTCTGTGTTAGAAAAAGACAGGTTAACCGGGCGTGGTGGTGCACGCCTGTAATCCCAGTACTTGGGAGGCTGAGACGGGAGGATCGCAGGTTCAAAGCCAGCCTCGGCAACTTAGCGAGGCTCTCAGCAACCTAGTGAGACTCTGCTTCCAAATAAGAAATAAAATCGGGCTGGGGGTGTAGCTTGGAGGTAGAATGCCTCTGGGTTCAATCCCCGGTACCAAAAAAAGACAAGTTGGAGTTCTGAGCAGGGGGGCCTGCGGCTGTCCACAGAGGGACCAGGACCTAATGAAGGGGATGCAGCTACTCAATCCTGATACCATTCAGCTGCTTAAAGATGCGGGGAGAGCGAAGGAGAGAGAGAGAGAGAGAGAGAGAGAGATCAAAATGTGTTTGAGGAAATAACAAGGGCTGGGGAGGATATGGAGGAATTGGAACCAGTATATACTGCTGGTCGGGAATGTAAGATGGCACAGCCACTGTGAAAAATGGCTTGATAGGTCCTCAAAGAGTTAAACATAGAATTACCATCGACCCAGCAATTCTGCTCCTACATATAGATCCCAAAGAATTGAAAACAGGTGCTCAAGCAAATACCTGTTCATGAATGTTCAAAGCAGCACTCTTCACTAGAGCCAAAAGATGGAACGAACCCAAGAGTCCACCAATGAACAAGTGGATAAACAGATTGTGGTATAAATGTATAGTGGAATAGTATTCAGCCACAAAAAAGGAATGGAGTACTGATTCATGTTACCACATGGATGAACCTTGAAAGCCTGATGCTAACTGAACAAAAAGAAGCCAGTCACAAAAGATCACACACTGAACGACTCCATTTATAGATGTTGAGACAGGAGAATCCATTGAAACAGAAAGCAGATTGCAGGGGAGGGAGGGATAGGGAGAAACTGACTTCTTAATGGGGATGGGGCTTTATTACGGAGCAACGCCAATGTTTTAGACCTAGACAGCAATGGTCGTAGCACAACACTGTGAGTGTGCTAAGTGCCTCTGAGCTGCTCTCTCTCCGATGGCGAATTTTATGTTATGTGAATTTCATCCCAATTGTAAAATATAGGAAAAGTAGTGTATGTGGGGTTTTCTTGCTTTTAGGAATGTTTGCTGCTTCCCAGAAAAAGAAATATATATCTCATACCCGAACAGGGCCGGGGAAGAGGATAAGATGGTAAGATGGGGTCGTGCAGGACAGTAGGGCCCAGGGCCCTCACCCTCGGTTAGACATCACTTTTCTTTTTCTTCTTTTCTTTTCTTTTCTTTTCTTTTCTTTTCTTTTCTTTTCTTTTCCTTTCCTTTCCTTTCCTTTCCTTTCTTTTCTTTTCTCTTTTCTTTTCCTTTCCTTTCCTTTCCTTTCCTTTCCTTTCCTTTCCTTCTTTTCTTTCCTTTTTTTGTGGTACTGGGGATTGAACCAAGGGGCATTATACCTCTGAGCTACACCCTCAGCCCTATTTTTTTTATCTTTTATTTGGAAACATGGTCTCACTGAGTTGCTGAGGGCCTCACTATGTTTCTGAGACTGGCTTCGAACCTGCCATCCTCCTGTCTCAGCCTCCCAAGTCCTGGGATGACAGGTGTGCACCAACGCGCCCGGCTGGACATCTCTTCTCTTGAGCACTTCGGGCAGGCTCAGCTTCTGCCCTTCTGTCTCCCTGCCCTAACCCTTTTTCTTGCTATAAAAATTTTGTATTAAGCCTATTGTGGTGGCACAAGCCTGTAATCCTAGTACTTCGGAGTCTGAGACAGGAGGATTGCAGGTTTGAAGACAGCCCCAGCAACGTAGTGAGACTCTCAGCAACCTAGCAAGACCCTGTTTCAAAACAAAAAATAAAAAGGGCTGGGGGTATGGCTCAGAGGTAGAATGCACCTGGGTTCAATCCCCAGTACCACACACACACACACACACACACACACACACACACACAATTGTATTAAGCCACTCTGAGGAAAAAGAAAGAACAAATCTCCCAGTAAGGACACATTGGAATAATAAAAGGGCAACCCACTTAGTTAATCTCCTTACTCCTTACGGTTAACCTCTAGGGGGTGCTGTGTATGGGGGCGGGGGAGGGGGGCTCTCATCAAGCTAGTGAGACCCTGTTTCAAAATAAAAATAAAATAGGTCTGGGGGTGTAACTTGGAGGTAGAATGCCCCTGGGTTCAATCCCCAGGACCACAAAAATAAATAAAATTAATTAATTAATTAATTAAAAAAATAAGATAGCTGCAGTGAAGAGACCCAGCGTGGGCAAGATGGAAGAAATATCTGTTGACCCCCCCAGTAGACCCCCAGGTATTTCCTCTTTGTATTATTTCATTTCAGTACCAAGGGAATCCAGGAGGCTACCTTATCTCCTGGTGTTAAGGCTTGGAGAGGGCAGAGGCTGGACTGCTCCCAAGCCGAAGATTCCAGAAGAGATCTAGAAGGGAGAGCAAAGCGCTTGCTCCTTCTCTGCCCCTCGCCTCTCCCCTGCCTGCCTGGTGGGTCCTTCTCCAGAAATTACTTGCTCTGTGGGCCTCCCAGGCTGCCCGCCATCATGTGCCGGGGTGGCTCCGTTAGCCACGGGCCCACGCATGTCACACGCTCCGGATCTGAGACTCTGACCGCACAGCCCCGAGTGCTGGGAGCGTGTGAGGACCCGGGGTACCAGGAGCCCAAGCAGCCGCCTCGGTTCTCATTTCAAAACTACTGAAAAAACGCAGATCAGAAAGAAGTAGGTGTGTTTCACAAGATGCTGGCGAGATTACGGTGTGTGCACGGAGCTTTGCAAGCACGGAAGCCCTCGCCCATTCATTCATTCCATCATTCATTCTTTCACTCGCTTGAGTTATTACAAGCACCTGCTCTGGCCAGGAATTGCGCAGGATGTACGGGGACGGACAGCGGAGCTGCGACCTTGAAATCTACACTCGGATGGAATAGCACATCCCTTAATGTTGCGGGCCGGAGAGCGGGGTACCGGCCAAGCACGCCCCGAGAAGGAAATGACTTCTCCACAAAGAGGGTTCACAAAGGCTCTCAAATACTGGCAGCTAACAAGGCGGGAGGGTGCCAAGGGATTGAAGGTGTCAGAGGGTGGGGGACAGGGGTGACGTATGCCAGCTGATACAGCTGGAAGAGAAGATTCGGACCTGATGACCAGGATCCTTCTGGTCCTACCTATTTCCCCCAACATGGCTGCCAGAATTGTTGAAAACTGAGGTCCCATCCACATCCCCTTGCTCAGACGCCTCCAGGGCTACACAGCCTATGGGTAAAGTCCTCCTCCAGGTAAAGCATTTCCCACAGGCCTTAGGAGGCATTTGACGATGCATCAAAATGAATTCCTGGGGGAAACTGTGTAGTTGCTTTGTGTATAAAGCACAGGTATGCCTACGGAACATCAACGGAAACCCAACCTACCTGGTATTCAAACTTCTTGGGTGTGGGCAGTTAGGGAGATCAGGTCTGAAAAGGTTCCTGGGTGTGGGAGAAATCTGAAATAAAAGCTAGAGAGGCACTCTAAGATGGGGTTCTCCCTCTTAGCAGGACTCATCTTTGGGACCAGATAATTCTTTGCTTGAGGGGCCACTCTGTTCCTTGTAGGAGACCAAGCAGCATCCCTGGACATGACCCCAGAAGCCAGGAGCATGTCAGTCCCCTCTTCCTGAGCTGTGCCGCATGTCCCCACGGGGGACAAGATCACAGGGCAAGATCAGCCCCCTCTGAGATCCTCTGGCAGAGTAAAGGCCACATCAGAAGCTTGTCACAGTCAGCGAAGGCCTTACCTGGAGACCCAGGTACCAGGGCATCCTATCCTCCAAGCCTAGAAATGCCCATCTCTCTCTGTGTCCGGAGGGGCCTCGTTAACTCCCGTGACTTGCTGGTGGAGTGTGGCCTGCAGCTGTGTGTCTGAAGGCCCCCAGGGCCTCGGGTGGCCTGGAAGCTGGGGTCATAAAATTGCCTCTCCTTCAGGGTCTTGGAAGGTTACACCCCAAACACCCCAACCCAAAGAGCGGAGAGATGGGGATCCAACACCAGAGACCAGTGTATGGTATCAGCTAGGAACAGCTCGTGTTGACCTGCACGGGGGGCTGGGCCCTGGCTGTCTGATAATATTTCCTATGTGCGGGTACTGTTTAGGCTCATTCTCAGTCAAGGACAACACAAGAAAACAAAGCTGTGGTGTCATTCCTCATGCCTCACATGATGTCCTTTCAAAGCCACATCTGGTTTCTCTTGGTTGATGATCTTTTTTTAATTTTTTAATTTCTGGTGGTACTAGGGATTGAACCCAGGGGCATTCTACCTCCGACCTACATCCCCAACCCTATTATTTTATTCTTATTTTGAAACAGGGTCTCGCTAAGTTGCAGAAGGCCTCACTAAGTAGCTGAGGCTGACCGTGAACCTGCAATCCTCCTGTCTCAGCCTCAAGTACTGGGATTACAAGCGTGTGCCACCATGCCCGGCTTGGTTGATGATCTTAACCAAGACGGACTCGTCCCGTGGTGAACCGGGCCTGGTCCTGGACCACGAGGCTACATGTCATTGTGGACTTGGGCTGAGTAGCTTCCTTCCTGGCCAGATCTGACTCTGTCGGAAGCTGGTGTAGCCTGAGAGGCAGGACCAAGGGGAGCGGCCACGTGCTATTCAATTAAGATGTTTATTGATGTGACACATAAAACGCTCTATTTTATTATCTGGCCTGGAAGGTGGTTATTCACTTAACCGCTTTGCTTCTGTGTCGGGGATTCATGAGAGACATTTTTTTCTTTAACACAAATCCGAATGAATCTCTTCTCTGATGGATCTGTTTTCTTCCTTTTCCTTTACAACGTATTAACTGGACTGAATTTCCCTGATCTCGTCTGATTTGTGAAATCTCACCGCACTTCCAAGGGTAGAAATGAGGAGGATATTTTACGCTTTTTGAATGCAAGATTTTTTTTTTCGGGAAAGCGAAATATTTTAGAAAGCAATTTTAGACATTCGACATCAATGCTACAGGAGGTTTTTGTCCTGCTGAGGCACAGAAAGCAGACAAGCAATAAAATTACCTTGAGATAATCCCAGGATGGGTAATGTTTAAAGCAATAAATAAGTTGAAGAAAAAAAATTCTAGACACAAATAGTTTTCCCTAGTTGGAGATAGAAATTGCCTGATTTTAGCCAAGTTGGTCCCATCCTCTGTACATGAACAGCGGCTTGTGTTACTGACAACACACAGAAAGTCTTCCATTTACTTCTTAAATTTTCATTTGCTAAGAGACCACTTTGAAAAATAAAGCAGAAAGCCGGGCGTGGTGGCGCATGCTTGTAATCCCAGTACTTGGGAGGCTGAGACCAGAGGATCCGAGTTTGCTGCCAGCCTCAGCTACTTAGTGAGACCCTCTGCAACTTAGTGAGACCCTGTTTCAAAATAAAGAATAAGAAAAAAAAAATAGGACTGGGGATGTAGCTCGGAGGTAGAATGCCCCTGCGTTCAATCCCCAGTACCGCCAAAAAAAAAAAAAGAAAAGAAAAATAGAGCACAGCAAGGCAAACACAAATAAAACCACAAGTGTGTTCTCATACAATTTGGGAGACTTAGACATGATGAAATTTTTTCAAAAAAAAAATAAAAAAGAGAAAGAAAGAACAAAAGTGTGTGTGGGGGGGTGTCTTATTAATCAGACATATTATTACAGATGTTGGAAGAAAGTGGCAGATACTTTACGAACATCCCAGAGTTCATTTTCAGTTGGATTACTTATTTAGTAGCTGTTTTTGTAGTGTTAAAAATAAATGAATAAATAAGTAAATAAATAAAAGTGGAGATAGTTCTAGGAGAGTTCTATTTTTCTTTTCTTTATCACTTTCCGGGTCTACCCAGCTGCTTCTCCCAGGGAAAGTTAAGACCCAGAATGCCGACATGACAGCCCGACTTTTGCGAAGCGGCTTAATTACTCATTACGCGATTCCATCAACACGGGCTCGGTCTGTGGTTTTGTAATCAGGGCGGCTCTCTTTCCCTAGGATCCGCGCTCCTTCATAAGAGGGAGATTTCTGCAACTCCACTTCATACGGGAAGGGAATGAGAGGATTTTAATGTGTGGATCTGATGTCATTAACAATGCTGACAGCTGTTTAATCCCACTGGGAACAACAGCTGGGTCCCAACTGTGGGGAGAAATAATTAACTCTTCAGTGTGTTCCGGGGATGGGGGATCGTGCGAATCAATTACGGGGTTCCTGCTTTACCTGCAGACTTTTGTCAATACTCCAACTGATCAACCCCCCGTTGGATCAGGGGGTTCCGGTGCTAATAAAATAACAGGAGGCCTTTGCAGGTGAGGAAACTTGTTAAGTTCATTATTAAATGGGCTTGTTTGAAGTTTGCCATTAATTAAAATTAAGACCCCCACCCCCTTTTTTGTTTGTTTGTTTCTAGTGAATCACAGAGCATAATGAACTTAAGTAAGAAGAAATAATAAAGTAGGAGTCTAGAGTAACTGGGTGTCAGGGCGGAGAGGGAAGTCAGGCTGCAAAGGAGAGAGAAATCCACTGAAACAGGGTGTGGTGGCACACGCTTGTAATCCCAGTACTTGGGAGGCTGAGACAGGAGGATCCTAGGTTCCTGGCCAGCCTCAGCAACTTAGTGAGACTCTCAGCAACTTAGCGAGACTCTGTTTCCAAATAAAAAATTAAAAAATAGGTCTGGGGGTGTAGCCTGGAGGTAGAAGGCCCCTGAGTTCCATCCCCAGTACCACACACACACAAAAAAAAAATAATAAAAGAAAGGAAAGAGAGAGAGAGAGAGAGAGAGAGAGAGAGAAGAAGGAGGAGGAGGAGGAGGAGGAGGAGGAGGAGGAGGAGGAGGAAGGAAGGAAGGAAGGAAGGAAGGAAGGAAGGAAGGAAGGAAGGAAGGAAGGAAGGAAGGAAGGAAGGGAGAGGCAGGCCACTTGGTGGCATGTGCCACTTAAACAGAACATTCAGACACCTACCAGTGACAGTAAATTTGCTATTTTTCGCCGTCCCTGCCCCGGAGATGCCCCAGTGAGCCTCACTTTAAAGCTTCAGGGTTCTCTCTCTCTCTCTCTCTCTCTCTCTCTCTCTCTCCATCCCTGCTTGCTGACATCCTACCAGGGACTATCTCCACTGCTTTTAATCTGTAATATATTACAGATATAAATAATGCCTGATTATGACCCGGTTTTGAAATGTGTGGTGCTCACTTGGCGGCGCCCATCTAATACAGGCCCCCTGGATTCTTTCCATTCATTTATAATGCGAGACTCTGAGCAGATGTCTTAAGTATCCCATGTTACAAACAGCAACATTACATGAATTTAAATTTGCCTCTTTTGTCTCGCTACCCCTCCGAGCCCGGCAGCTGATGGCCGAGGAGCCTGGTTTCATCTGGAAGTGACAGGGCTCTGGCACCTGGCTGCAGCCTCCGCCTCCTCCTTGGTACAAGAAGCAACCTGTCCTCTCTCCCAAGAGGTCTGAGGCTGCTGGTTGAAGGGGAGACCTTCCATCAGATGGGGGTTGGCTAAAATGACAGGTGGAGGGAGAAGGTTCTATGCAATAAACATTAGGAGGATAAACCCTGACCCCAGCCTGCGGAGGGCTCCGATGTTCTCTGCTGGATCCTGATGGATCTTCATCAAGGACCGCGATGTCCGCAGTATTATCCCCATTCTACTGACAAGGAAACTGAGTTCCCAGGAAGAGCAATGCACTAGCTCTCTTGGGAGCCTTCTATTTGAATGGAATTTCACGGATGTGTGTGTAAAATCCTCGGCTAAGGTTTGGAATCTGACATCACAAGAACAGGGTACCAGAGACTACATGTAGCTTAATGCCTGAACATGACAAAAAGAATCCTACGGGATGTAGGAGCTGTCCTGATGTGAGAAATAGATTTTTTTCTATCAAAAGAATGGCTTGACTTGGGCGCCATGTTGTAAAGTTGCCATTTGTCTAACTGTATTTGTGTACCTGTGCGTGTATTTTTGTAGATAACATTTCCTAAAAATTGGGATTGCCAACCCCTTCCCTGGTGTCCCCTTCAGCCAATGGCGTAAAGATTGTGAGGCTGTGCTCCCACCAATAGCACAGCACAGAAGCCCCGCGCTGAAGATAAAACACCCAGTAATTTCCTCCATGTTGTTCTTCCACGCTAGACCTTCCTGGTGACGGGAACCCTTTTTGCAAAAAAGTAAAATTTGCCTTGCCGAGCTGCTTTCAACTATGTCTTTTTTTTTTTAACGACACCATAAAAATTTACTTCTAACACTGAGGAGACTGCGGGCCCTCCTGATAGCTGTCCCTTTTTCTTCTGTTCTGGGAGCATGCTGTACTCTATTAAATCTTGGGGACGGACCGATTAGAGAGTGTTGTCCCCTTTCCATCTTGGTAGATACGTGATTTGGTCCAACCTTTCTTGGACTGGCCGAGGGATAAAGCAGGTGAGTCGCATTGTCCTCCCTGGGATGCATTTCCTCTGGGAGACAGAGTGAAGATATTTCCTTCTGCTGTTATTAATAAGAAGAATAGGAGTTCTTCCGGCAGCCATCTCTCCTACCAGGTAGAGAAAACCTGCTGCAAAAGTAAGCCAGGCAGAGACCACCATACGGAAAGGTGGAAAGAGACAAAGAATCTGAATATCTTATGAGCCCCTGGATCCAGCCATGCCTGAAGCCATCACTTTAAGAATACCTAGTATATGAACCAATATATTCCCTTTAGTTGTAAGCCAAGAACTACGGTGAATGCGGAAGGGAGAAGTAGTAGTATACACGGCTCTGAGAAGATTCTGGACAGGGCATCTACTATCTCCCTAATTGGAAGTCTCAAATGCATTCTTGGTAAATTTCTTATTCTTCTGGCATTATGCATTGTCCTTTGTTGGCTCTGTGATTTTCCTCACGCTGTTTTTCTCCCTTGAATATTTTATTCTTCTGCTTCCATCCTTGTGAAGTTCTATGCATCATTCAAGACCCAGGTGGAGCAAAATCCCTCGGGTGGAGATGTCCCTGTTTTAATTGAATAGTACGAGTTCTCCCAAATAAACTTCAATGTCTCAAGAGCACAAGTCATGCCTTATTCATTGTTATATTTTGAGCAACAGGTACCATGCTGGGCCCGAGGTTCCTGTGTCTAATATTTTTAAAAACTAACTCTCAGTGAGCCAGGTGTGGTGACACATGCCTGTAATCCCAGCTACTCGGGAGGCTGAGGCAGGAGGATCCCAGGTTTTCAAGGCCAGTCTAGGCAACTTAGGGAGGCCCTGTCTTAAGATAAAATAAAAAGGGCTGGGGATGGAGCTCAGTGACAGAGACTTGCCTGGCATGTGTGAGGCTCTGAGTTTGATCCCCAGCATCGCAATAAATAAATATATGAATAAATGGAAAAGAAAAGAAAAAAAAACAAAAGAAATAGAAGAAGAAAACTTAGAGCGGACTGGAGATTGCCCTTAAGGAGTTTACACTGTAGTGGGGAGACAGAGAATTAAAGTAAATTATAACAGGTCAGGAATAAACCTGACCCTACAGTGGAGAAAACAGCGTGGTGGCTACCAAGACAGCCACCAGCTTTCATGGGCGGCATTAGCAAAAGCAGGGTGCTCAGGGTGGAGGTGACAAGCATGTTCCATTGTGTGCCGCTCAGACCACAGTTGGGTCTCTGTCCTGGCTCAGACTTAAATGGGGATACTGGGAGAATGTGAGCCTCAGATTGGTAGAATCACATCATGGTTCTGTGTGATGCTTTCGCAGCTTTAATGGAGTATAATGGGACACCATTTACCCATGTAAAGTGTCCAATCCAACAATTTTGTGTACACTCACAGAGTTGTGCAGCAGCCACCACAATCAAGTTGAGAACATTCTCATTACCCCAGAAAGAATCTCGCTCTCATGAACTGTTATCTGCCCACCTCTCTATCCCCCTCGCTCAGCCCCCAGCCACCCATCTACCCGCTGGTCTCTGTAGACTTGCCTCTTCCGGGTAGTTCATATAAATGGAATCATACTATATATGATCCTTTGTGACTGACTTCTTTTTTTTTTTTTGCAGCACCGGGGATTGAACCCAGGGGCGTTCTACCTCCGCGCTACACCCCCAGCCCTATTTTTTATCCTTTATTTTGAAACCGGGTCTCACGATGTTGCCGAGGACCTCACTAAGTAGCTGAGGCTGGCTTCGAACCTGGATCCTCCAGTCTCCCCCTCCCAAGTACTGGGATTACAAGTGTGCGCCACCACGCCCGGCCTGTGACTGACTTCTTTGATTTAGCATGTTCTGACTTCTTCTTTCTCTTTCTCTCTCTCTCTTTCCTCTTCTCTTGTCATAGCAACAAGAAGCCCCCTTTCTCCTGAACAGTATGTTAGGTGAAAAACAAAACTATATATGATTTTAAAAAAGGGGGGACCAGCTGTGGGTGAAAGAGCAGGGTGGGGGTCCCAGAATTTTCTGGACTTTGGCCTCTGAAGGACCCAAGAAACACTCTAGAATTTGCAATTGGAATCAGTGCCTGAGCCCATAAGTCTGGACAGAGAGCCCTCTAACTCCTTGCCCTCCTCTCCCTACAATTATACGTGGGTCTCTACTGGATGAAGTACGAAGACAGGGGCTCCTGGGACTGGGGAGTTCAGCCATTTGCCTGGTCCCAGGTCCTCCAGCTGGCCATGCAAAGTTCTATTTCATTACACCCTTGAAAGCAGCAGAAAGACGTGCTATTTCTGCTATTTTGAGTCTCTTTTTTTCCTTTAATTTTAAGGAACTGCCTTCCCTATGAAGGGGTATTATGTGACAAACATTCCAAGTCCCTTCTTATGGTAATACCGCACTTTGCAAATGGCTCGGCTCCAATCCAATTGAACATAATAAAACGAAACAGTCTGTGCCATCTCCAATAGCTTTAATCTTTACCATGCTAATGATTCCCCAAACCAATGAGCAAGGTTTAAAAAAAAAAAGTAGAGGAAGTGGAGAAAGAAAAGGCACATTCTGCCTCGCAGTTATCAGCCTCGGGGGCAGCTGGATGTGTGCCTCTTGTCACCAACCCTGCACCTCTCTCCAAGGGGTCCTTGGAATAGCCTGCCCTTTGCTTCCATGGCAAAGTTTACACATGAAGTGATCTTAGGGCAGTCATCATCACGTCCCGTGCTGGGGGTGGCTAACAACGAAATGTAACTGCATCTATAATTAAGATCACTGCCCTGTTCTGCTATACTGGTGACTACTCCTGGGGAGCAGTTTGGCCACCAGGACCTGGTCTCTCTGGCAGTTAGCAAAGACGATTTCTGTCCATCTGATGAGGTTGAATAGAAGAGATAGAAATATTAGGCAGAAAGGAGACATTGGGAAAATAGAGATTTAAAATTTTGAAAGTTCATAATCTGACTCCACCCTATAGGGTGTGTTCAGTCAGGCAGAAGCCTTAATGAGTCCACACCCTTAATCACAATGGCTCCTCTCCACACCTGAGATGCTTAATGTAAATAGGGTGGGTGAGGAGGACAAAGGTCAGACCCCACTGCCTATCTGTTGCCAGGGAAACTGAGGACTAAGAGGAAGTCCTGCCCTCCACTGTGTGACTCTACCTACCCCCTCCTATAAAAGAACTGAAAAAGCACCCAGACTCTCCATTGCTCTCTTGGATGGATGGACGCGTACACGGAGACTCGCTCTCCCCTTCTTGAGATGGCCCCCAACCTGTATCCCCACCTTTCTTGAATTAAACCTTTGTCTTTTTCTGGTGGCACGAGTTGAAATTCTTTTTCATCATGGAGGCCAAGGACCCACAGAATTAGCGCGTCTCCCATGACACATCCACATAGAATGCCCAGGGCTCAGAGCATGTGGTTCCTTGCCCAGGGGTGGTGGTCACCGTCCCCGGTAGCGTCTCTGTGGGCAGAACTGTGGAGAAGAGTTTCTGGACAGTCTGGAAATCACCCATTCATTCATTCATTCATTCATCCACTCATTCATTCATTCACATATATGATACCCCTCCTGTAGACCACGCACTGCTCTAGGAGTTGGAAACCAAGGGATGGCTAAGATGCACGCTCTTTTCTTAGACATCTAAGACTAGGAAGCGGAACGGTCACATACACACATATTTTTAACATACTGGGGTGTTCACTAGTGGGAAGTGAGTGCAGAGAATAGGGGTGCAGGTACAGCTCCTGGTCGGCCTGCTCGCCCCTCCGTCTGCTCCCCTGGGTGTCCCAGTGGTGTAGGGTAGAAGAAATAAAATCAATAGGTAGAAAGGAGACATAGGAAGAACAAGGAGGATGTAACTTTAGGATGGAAGCCTGAGACCCGGCCTGTTAGATCCAAAAGTCCCGGAGGAATTTACAAGTGACCCTGAGCACTGGGGGCCACCTTTAGGGAGGGGTTTGTTTAGACAACAAAGATCACAGAAAAAAGAGCAATCTCCTTGGGCACCACCCAAGAGAGCCAATAGTTAAAAGGGATTGACAGTGAAGGTCAGGACCAGGGACACCCGAAATCACCTGGTGACGGGGGACTGAGGCCATCCTCAAGTACCTTCTGCCCACCCCCCATGAAAGTCCCCTATAAAGGAAGAGCCCTGCACGCCCAAAGGGCTTCTCTCCTGCTCAGGGTGGCCTGCATTCTCCCTTGAAAGTGTCCTTCCTACACTCCTAAACAAGTTTCTGCTTATGTCTCAGATTGGCTGAGATTCTTTTCTGTCCAGTAAGCCAAGGATTCCGTGGATTCTGAGTGGAAGACTCAACCCTCCCCCTAGACACCAGGATGCTGGATCAGGAGGCCTGATTTTTGCAATCCCATCCCATCCTCTACCGTTCGCTGTTCGCTTGGATCTCTAGGCTGCTGTGTGCAGCCTCCAGCTCCTGAGTCCTCCCAAGCCAGCTCCTGACCGTGCATGGTGGCCCTTCATTGGGTATGTAAGAATTGACCCCAACTGAGTCTCCCACTCGCATCTTCTACTCGCCGCCAGTCTTGGCCATTTTCTGTGTTCAGTTGCTTTTCAAAGACTGGAGCGTGGGGAGGGAGACACGAGTAGTCACCCTCAAATTGCTCAGGGCTGGATTCATCCACTCTCAACCTCATTTGGACCATGAGAAAACAGGGAACATAGGATGAAGCACGGATCGGATATCTCGGGGGCTCGCTATGGGGAAAGTTCTAGAAGGGGGAAAATGGCAGCCATGAATCAAGGGAAGTCTCTGGGTGACTTGTGTATTTCATAGGTCTGTTCCCCAGTGAAGAGCATTATCATAGTCAATAACAACAGTTACAAAAAAAGCGTCGGACAATATTTACCAGGCCCTCGGTAGAGGCCAGGCACCTTCTACACGCTTTCCATACATGAGCTCATGTCTCCACAGAACAGCTCCATGAGGCAGGGATTCTTATTTTACCCATTTCACAGATTTGGAACCCAAGACACACAGCAGTTCTTTTCTTAAAGTAGGATAGGTGGCATATGAGATTTAAACCCAGACCACCATTTTCAAAGATATTGACAGGCCGTGAAAAAAAAAAAAAAAACTTGTCATATATTTAAGCCACCTTAAAACGTCTACACCCTGTGACTAAGTGATTCTACTTCTGGAAATCCAATCTTAGGAGAGAGTGAAATATTATATATTTATTCATCTAAAATGCTTGCACAGTACTTTTTGCCTTACATATAACAAGAAAAATCTAGAAGCAATCTAAATTTCCAACATTAAAGGAATGACTAGAAAAAAAAAACTAGAGGAATAGTTAAAAATAGAATTTACAGTCATCATGAAAAATGATTTTCAGCCAGGCCTGTAATCCCAGTACTTGGAAGGCTGAGACAGGAGGATCACAGGTTCGAGGCCAGCCTCAGCAACTTAGCGAGACTCTTGTTTCAAAATAAAAAATAAAATAATAAAAACAGCTGGGGTTAGAGCTTGAAGGTAGAATGCCCCTGGGTTCAATCCCCAGTACCAGAGAGAGAGAGGATTTTCATGGCGAGTAATATTTGGAATTATATTATAATGTTAAGGTAAAAAGCAAAACCCAAACTTCTATGGACAGTATGATTATAAATATGATTAGATGCCAGGGTGGAGGGTGTACATTGATTTAAAAAAAAAAAGAAGAAGAAGCACCATTTTCTGTCTGATTCTATCCCTAGCAACTCTTAGGGAGTGATTTGTTTCTGGGCATGTCTGTATCTTTTCCTAACCCATAGTCTCTTAAATGAGAGCCTCCAAAGGACTCAACCTGGTCTTTCTCTCTGAGATATTACACGTGGAAAAATAAATTATATCAGTGGGCTTAATATCTCAGTTGGATGGGTAAATCTAGGTTCTTTAGCCCATGGAAAAGAAACCAAGCAATTAAAAAAAAAAAAGCTTCAGATGGCCATGGTGGCGCACGCTTGTAATCCCAGTACTTTGGGAGGCGGAGACCGGAGGATCCGGGTTCGGGTTCGCGGCCAGCCTCAGCTCTCTATCTGTCTCTCCCTGTCTGTCTGTCTGTCTCTCTCTCTACTTAGTGAGGCTTCTGCAACTTTGTGAGACCCGGTTTCAAAATAAAGTATAAAAAATAGGGCCAGGGGTGTAGCGCGGAGGTAGAACGCCCCTGGGTTCAATCCCCAGTCCAAAAAAAAAAAAAGCTTCAAATGTTCAGACCTGCTCATTCAGTGGATCTGGAATTGATGAGGCTCACAGATAGCACCTGGAGATAACTTTTCCACGCCTGTTCTTGGGCCCAGAACCAAATCACCGCCCCTCCCTCCTCCAGCTCTATTTTAGAACAAATTGAGTCCAAATTAGATCACCTGTTTCATCCAATTGTATAAACCACAGCCAATACTGTTTGGGAAAATCTAATAGTGTTAATCTAAAAACTGCTCCTGTGCCCACAATAGAATCAAACAAATAATCAATAAGCCTCCAGATATTATAACATCACTGAGGGAAGAGTCGGAGAAGAGCAGGGCTTGTGTTTGCAAAGGGAGTTGCTTCCCTGCGACCACATCGCGATGCCGCAAGGACAAAGCCAAGACACAGGCCGGCAGTAATAACAACAACAAAACCAGGCTGGGTAACATGGCTTGCTCTAGAGACGTTAACCATTCCAGAACCTTCTAGTGGAAAGGGTTAGATTGTGAATCTGAATGAGGCGGGGTTTTTACCAGGCATTCAAGGATCTCATTTGATCCTCAAGAGTCCCACTCTTTGGCATTGTGATTATTGGTTCTGTTTTACTGATGGATAAATTTGAGGCTCCGAGGTTTAGTTCCCTTGCTCAAAGTCACGCAAGCAGAAGGAGCAAAGATGGAATTTGAAATGAAATTGCAAATGAAGCTCAAATTCAAGTGAATCACCTATTGGTAACTGGCTTTGGAGTCAGCCACGGTTCGGGGTTGATCTTTCTCCGTGAACACAGGCAAGTCGGTAGGATCCTTCAAGGCTCAGTTGCTTTATCTTAACATGGAAATAACAATATGTACATATGTGCCAAGAATTTAGTGCCATGTCTGGTACAAAGTCCGTACTCTGTTAAGGTTGGCTTCTAATAGTTTTATCGTCCTCATTGTTGAAAAAAAGCAAACCCCAACAAAACAACCGAAAGCGAGTATCAAACTCCCGCTCAGTAATGCAGTAATGATCCACCTGCTTAAGTATTTAGAAGCAACTGCTGTCTGCAACTTACTTTGAAATGAGTCAAAAAATAAGTTGGATTGATGGATACACGGAGGGATAAACAGGTGGAGAAGCAAGTAGAGAGAAATGATTATAAAATCTAAGTGGAGCACACATGAGTGTTTATTATACAACTCTTTCAATTTTTATGCCTATCTGGAATTTTTTATAATACTGAATTACTGGGGAGATGGTATACTACACAGCAATAAAGAAAAATGGAATACCGTGGGTGCATCCCACAACATAATGATAAACAAAAGCAGCAAGATGATACTAAATAAGTATGCTGTAGGGTTCTAGTTATCTGGGACTCAAGAAAGCCATGGTGATAGAAATCTGAATAGCCATTAGCTTCTTAATCATCATGCCCCTTATAGAGAGGAAAGGGCTACAGGTGAGAGTCTGGGCATTAGAGATGTTCTCTGTCCAGATCCTAGTGGTGTTTACACAGGCGTAAAAGTAAACAATTCCCAGAACTGCGCATGGAATCGTGTGCACTTTACCGTAGGCATGATGCATCTCAAGGCAGATCCTGATTCAAGCGACTCATTTGGCTCATCTCTGAATGCCCTCCTCTTCCCGTGCCGGGCATTCTTTCTAGGCACTTTCTGACGCATTCACTTGGAAAACCACTTCAGAGAATTGTCTGACAGATACATCGTTTAAGCCTTTGCAGGCAATGTGACTATGCAATCTTACCTTCTTTAAAAATGACTGTCATCCCCGAGCATCAACTTGGCCTATAAGGAAATCATGGATGTGTGAAATTCCTCAGCCCCCTAAGCCCTGTCCAGAGCCCCAGGGCCTCCCTCCCCCCCACTTTACAATCAGATTCCTTTAGGACAAAAAGGATGTTTCTCTCACCCTCTGGTGAGATGGAGAAATAGAAGTCACCTTCACAGCGGACGACACAGCGAGTCCCCTGCAGAGTGGATGTCCTTGCCTAAGACATGGCTCTCCCTCTCTCCTATGGGAGCCATCCCAGTTCAGGAGGCAAACGTCTCCAGCTTGTTCACCCTCATTTCATCCCCTTTCCAAAGCTCCTCTGTGGCCTGGCCCACTGGATCACAGGCAGAAGGCACATCGGAAGTTGTTTGGTAGCACCCCAGGAGGAGGTCCTGATGGGGGACAGGACAGCCGCTTATAGACACGGAGACCTGGCTTCTAGGTCTGCTCCCAGTCCCTGTCACACTGCCTTGGATGTAAATTTGACAGCAGAACCTTCTGGATACAGACAATATGGAGCCCCAAAAGATTTCTGGCAAGTCAGTAAAATGGAAGATATAGTAGACATAGAGGTGATGGGGATCCCAGATGGCATTACCTACACCATGATTACCTGGTTCTGCAGGTCCCCCCCAGACTCACCAAATCCAAGTCACTGGGAGTGATCCCCAGAATATGCTAATTTTAATAAGCTGGCCTTGGGGATTCTTTTGTACACTCCACTAATGGAGCACATCGTCCCCTTATTTTCTTGGTCTCCCCAGTCTGTATCTGGCCTTTTGATGTCATATTTGTATGGGGTCTCATCAGAATCTGACCACTATCCTACAAATCTCCATCATGTATTTGATCTTCAATCAAGACATCTGCCTTTATATACACTGAGAATCAGCACTACTGGCTCTGACATCCTATGAGTGGATGGATGGGTGGACAGTTGTATGGATGAATGGGTGGATAGATGGATGAATGAGCAGATGGAAGGATGGATGGATGGATGGATGGATGGATGGATGGATGGCAAGTTGTGTGGACGAATGGGTAGATAAATAGATGGATGGATTGATGGTTGTATGGTTGTATGGGAAGATGGATAGATGGATGGATGGATGGATGGATGGATGGATGGATGGATGGAATGTTGTATGGATGAATGGGTAGATAAATGGATGGATGGATTGATGGGTGTATGGTTGGATGGGAAGATGGATGGATGGATGGATGGATGGATGGATGGACGAATGGTTAGATAAATAGATGGATGGATTGATGGTTGTATGGATGGATGGGAAGATAGATGGATGAATGAGCAGATGGACAGGTTGACTGAGGGATAGATGGATAGATGGATAGCCCTGTGACAATTTCTATTATAATACCTGAATTAATTTATTATTCTTACCTTTTCAAATGCATGTGTACCTTACTAGTCTTCGAGTTTCATAAGACAGAGACCTTGCCCTTACCTGTCTCTGCTTCTCAGGGCCCAGCAAAGCACTGACTAATGGTGGGTACAGTAACAGGTTAAAAATATATGCCTTTTCAAAATAAATGAGTAAGCCTGTCCAATATCCTTCCAGGAAGAGAATTTCTCAGTAATGAGAAGAATGAAAATCTTAAAGTGGGGATGCTCCATTGATATTTTACTTTCATATTGTACAAAGAAATAGCTAGTGACAAGTTCTGATAAAAGAAATTCTATTTGGGAGATGGTTTTACTGATCTCAAGAAAAAGTGGGTAGACACGCATTTTTAAAATATTGGACTATTTTGATAGCAAATGTCTTGCTACCATGATTTTGATAGCAAATGTCTTGCTACCATGGCGCCCCCCTTTCACAGATGGGGAAACTAAGGCCTAGCAAATAACTTAAGGTCTTGAACTCTCCTTGCTTTGTCCAGGGCTCTTCCCACGATGCCACACTGAACCTGTGGGGCTGAATGCAACAAATGTCTTTTTTTATTTTGAATCAAAGGGAGAAATTTTAAATTGCTAACTCTCTTGCCCGGTGTCCCCTGCCCCAACCATGACCAGAAACTTCTAGTCAATTATCTAAAATAGCACTTGATGAGTTGATATTTTTCATCAAACTAAGGAGATCCTGGCGACTCCTACAAATAATTTATATTTGAGTTGTTTGAGGGTATCAAAGGAAGACAAAGGGAGTCCTCGGCTGCCCTGTCCCTGGTGCAGGGATGGATTTCTATTTGTAATGAGAGAGAGAGAGAGAGAGAGAGAGAGAGACATCACTGCTTACTAAACAAAAACAAACAAAAAACACTACTCTGGTTACCTGGGGGAAGTACAAGACACCACAGCTTCCCAAATTGGCAAAAAAAAAAAAAACTACCTGCTATGGATTGTAATAAAGTGTGTTTTTAAATTATTTCAGAACCATAAAACCTCTCCATAGAGAGTGCTTTGAAACTGCAAATTAAATATAGAACATCTATGAACTGTATCCATTTTTACAGTAAGTATATATTTCCATGGGGGTTTGTACCATCTTTTTTGTCTAGTTACACTAGTTAATAATGCAGTGAATTTGCAGTAATGGAGTAAATGTTATTTTGATGACACTATTTGATTAAATTAAAGATGACATTAAAAAGGACCATTTCAATAAAGAACCGAAATCTCTCGAAGTAACGGGGGCTGAATGTTTAAGTCAGCTAGTCCGGCGGTCTTAAAAGGACCAAAATGGAATTTCCTCCACTGTGTGAATGATGAGCGAGTTCAGGAACAATAGGAGCAAATAAAAATGGGAGAATATGAAGGCTCAGATTTCAAGACCCAGGCAATTTTAGTTATTTTGAGGCAGACATGCCGCTTGCAAGAAAACAGCTCCCGTGGCCTTGGGAAAAAGTAGAAATGCATTAAGTAAAACGAAAGCGAGAGGGCACTGAGATTTGCAGCGAAATGTGCTGATGTAGTGACAGTGTTTTCACAAACAAAAGGAAGCACAGATTAGTCATGTCCCTCCCGCCACCCGACCCACCGCCACCACCTTCTCTGTGGACGCTCCGACGACTGAGTGGGCCGCCCACCCCCGTGTAGGCAAAGCTTGGAGATTCACCGAAGGAGAAGAGAGTCCTAATTATTTTCGGCAGGCCTCTGTTCCTCTGCTGCTTGCCAAATACAAGTCCTCTTCCTAAGTGAGAGGTTCACGTCCATAAAGCAAGTGAGTGTTTGAAAAAAATCCCTGGACTTAAGTTCTTAGAGATAGAATCTATCTGAAGAGACAGTGCTCAGTAACGTGACTGAGTTATGAATCACGGGCATTTCACCTGAAAGAAGATCCGAGATTAAAGGTGCACGGCAGTGGAGAATCCCCGTTCCCACAGAAACACCTGTTCTGGTGTCTCTGTCCCAGAGACAGGTGACATCTCTGTTTCCCCAGTGGGCCGCTGGCTGTTGACATGTTCAAGGCCAAAGTACTCATGTTTGTGATTGTTTTCACAACTAAAGAGGAAAAGAGAAACCAGCTAGCGCTCATGGAATTCCTCCTTGTGATCTCAAAAGAACATCATTAGATGCTACGTTTTCTCTGATAATTTCCTCTGGTCGCCATGCACATCTTTATCTCCACATAATTATTTCCTCCCAGAAAGGTCGGTGCTACAGCTTGTCGGCAAGTCACGTGCCTCCCATCTCAGTAAATATTGCCTCTTTCCGTGCAAACACCTCAGAACGCAACGCGCGCGGTGTATTTGACTTTCGGAGCATAAACCTAGACTGTTTATTATGTTCCCAGCAGTAAATCACTTAGAGACAAAGGCTGATCTAAAGCGTCACATCAGGCAAGTCTATTAAATCAAGCGCATGGGTAACAGACTTTGGGGTGCCCCGATCCGTGAAGCTGAACAGATCCCTCCAGCTGCCAGGAAATGTGTCCTTACCAAAGAGACCTGGGTCCTTGGAGGAGTTGCACCTGTTCAGAACAACCAGTAAACGTTCTTTAGGAAACATCTTGTTTAGCCAGGCGTGGTGGTGCACGCATGTAATCCCAGTACTTGGGAGGCTGAGACAGGAGGATCGCAGGTTCGCAGCCAGCCTCAGCTACTTAGTGAGGCCCTCCGCAACTTAGTGAGGCCCTGTTTCAAAATAAAGAATAAAAAATAGGGCTGGGAGTGTAGCTCAGAGGTAGAATGCCCCTAGGTTCAATTCCCGGTACCGCAGAAAATACAAAAAAAAGAAAACATCTTGTTTCCCAGAATTTTGAGTGGCTCAAATTTACATGTTCCAGAAACTCCCTTCCCTTCATCATTTCTCAAAGCCGCCACCACCACCCACCTGTGTGGCCTCCTGTTGGCCTGTCTCTTTTCTCTTACAGGACTGAGGGGAATCAATTGATCTAGATTTCTTTTTTTTTTCTTTTTTGTGGCACTGGGGATTAAACCCAGGGGCATTCTACCTCCAAGCTACACCCTCAGCCCTAGCTTATTTTTATTTTGAAATAAGGTCTCGCTAGGTTGATGAGCATCTCACTACTTGCTGAGGTTGTCCTCGATCCTCTGATCCCCCTGTCTCAGCCTCCCAAGTCCTGGGATTACAGGCGTGCACCACCACGCCTGGCTGCCAGGTTTCTTATTGGTGGCACACTTTTGAAACTCCGAACCTTGCAAGGGATGGTTGATGCTCAGAGAAATTAAAAGTGGAAAACGGGAACTTTTCAGGGCAGTGACACTATTTGGTATGATAGGCTATGATCAATAGGATACGATACATGGTGGTATCACATGACATGGTGGACACCTGTCATTCTGCATATGTGGAAACTCAGAATGTACAAGGACAAGAGTCACCTGATGTAAAGTGTGAACTTGGGGTGATCATGATATGTAGGTATGGATTCGTCATTTGTGACAAATGTACCACTCTGGTGGGGGATATTGAAAGTAGGGGAGCAGGAAGGGTAACCAGGGGGTATGTGGGAACTTTCTATACTTTCTGCTCAATTTTGCTCTGAATCTAAAACCACTTTAAAAATCAAACTTTACTTATTTATTTTGCGACTGGGAATTGAATCCAGGAGCATTCTACCTCCAAGCTATACTCCCTGCCCTTTTTTTATTTTGGAAAAGGGTCTTGCTAAGTTGCTGAGGGTTTCTCTAAGTTGCTGAGTCTGGCCTCAAACCTGCTATCTTCCTGTCTCAGTCTCCTGAGATTACAGGCCTGTACCACCACACCCAGCTAAAATCTATTTTTAAAAGTGAAAACAGGTTTAGTAAACAGGAAATATGACAGATTTGGTGGTAAAAAAAAAAATCATTATCGTACCTCCAGCATGGTGTCCCTATTTGAGGTGAACTTGTTACTGTCCTGACTGTGTTTCGTGCACATGTTTCAGTCAAAATAGCACCTCTCCTGGCCTAAGCTCTTGAGGACCCTAAGCTGGTACCTCTCCCAAGTGTCACAGCTCACCTGGCCCCTCTCTGCACACCTGGCCCTTCTTCTCAATGCTCCTCTGGGCAGATTTCCCTGACGCCCCACCTGCAGCTGTGGAGAACATTTATTTTAGATTGTGAGGGACAATGGGGGGCCCATCTGGGAAGCTGGATTAAACAAAACTTGGGCCCCAGCAGTCCAGCTGTATCAGATTGGCCTGGTCTCTGATACCTGCTGTCTCCCGTTCTGTTGACCCTAATTGCAAAGTCTCCCTTTTACTTGGGGCAAAATCCAATAAGGCCTTTAACTATCCATACAGCCTTTGACAGTCACCTCCTCTGTGCAGAGTTCCCTGATCAAGAAAGAACAAATTAGGCTGGGTGTGGTGGCCCACGCCTGTTATCCCAGTACTTGGGAGGCTGAGACAGGAGGATCGCAGGTTCCAGGCCAGCCTTAGCAACTTAGCCAGACTCTAGCAACTTAGTGAGATCCTGTTTTCAAAATAAAAAATAAAAAAGGGCTGGGGTATAGCTTGGAGGTAGAATGCTCCTGGGTTAAATCCCTTGTACCAAGAAAAATAAAAGAAAGAAAAAAAGGAAAGATCAAATTGATTAAGTATTTGTACTTCCTGTAGCACTTTATGGAATTTTTATGACACCTACTACCACCTGACTCCCACTATAGGGATTTGTTTATGTACGTGCGCTCTTATACCAAGAGGTCACTGAGGCCTGGTCTGTATCTTTCCCTTCGTCTATCTAGTTCCGGTCCCTGGCATGGGCTTGGCAGCCTGCTGATGCTTCATAAATTCACAAGGAATATTGGGCATTGAGGTGACTACATAATTTTTAGCAAGCCACGGGAATATCATCACAGATACTCAGTAAAATATAAAAATTTCACCATTCATCTACCTATGCATCATTTAGCCATCCATCCAATCCCTTATCCATCCATGTGACCATCCATTCATCCATCCATCCATAGGACCATCCATCCATATGACCATCATCCATCTATCCATCCATCCATCCATCCATCCATCCATCTGACCATCCATATGACCATCCATCCATCTATCCATCCATCCATCCATCCATCCATCCATCCATCCATCCATCTGGCCATCCATCCATCCATCCATCCATCTGACCATCCATCCAAAAAAATACGCCACAATGCCTACTCTGCTAGGCCTTTTTATGGGCAATTTTTAAAAACATAAAAAATAAAGATCACTAGGAAATGAATAAGATATGGTCCTTGCCTTGACTCCGGTTGCCGCTGAACAGGAGAAATAATAATGAAAGCGAGGACCGTGTGCTGTCCGTCTTTTTGTCCCCTGCAGCATTTTGCACGGGGACTTGCATGCAGTAGCAATCAGCAAATGACTGTTGAATTAATGCATAAAAGCAAATACGATACAGAGCAGCCAGCGAGGAGTGTCAAAGAGGAGCCACAGAACAAACGCTGTAGAAGAGAGGGGGGTGGGTTGATGACATCCAGCTGGGAACCTCCGTGCAGGTGGGATTTGAGCTGAGAGGGAAGGGAGGGCTCCAATCCAAAACAGGGAGCTGAGAGCCTGCGTTCCAGGAAGGAGTGTGTCCACGCATGCGTGTGATCTCCAAGTTGTTGCCTGTGGAAATGCTCGCCAGTAGGCGTTTTTGTTTTGAAGGGAGGAACCTGCAGGGCTGAGCTGGGCATTGAGGCTAAAATGAAGGGGACATAGTCTCTGCCCTCAACGCGTCTCCTGGGGTAATGTCTGGGAGGAAGCCAGTGGCGAAGTGGGAATCAGAAAGAGGATGGTGCATAGCCATAAAACAGCGTGGAGGGGAGCCGAGGTCCTAAAGGGACTGTTGATGAATCGGTTTCTAATTTGACTAGGTTTGAATCTCCACTTTGCAATTAGCAGCACCCATTTGCATACAATTAGTGTGCAGAGCCCTTAAAAAGAGTTTGTTCTCTAAAGTAGGTTAAATATGCCCTCCTCCCCCCCACAATTGTGCCTGTACTATTGATTTGTTTCACAAATTTATTGTCCTCTTTAGACCAAGGATAGACTAGCTCAGCCTAGGTCCCAAGGCGACACTTGAAAATAGAGGCTGAACTTTCTCAGGGCCCTAAGGTGGGAGGTTAGAGTGTCAGTCAACTAGGGCAGATGATCAGTTTCACCACCATCACCACCACCAACACCAAGCATTCCTGGGGTAAAAAAATATGAGGGGGCAAAGCAAGCTTGGGGCAAGGGCAATTTGCCATGAGCGCTGTGTCCATTTTCCAAAGCTGACCCAGGCACTCCACCCTCCGGGTTCGGGTTACCCTTTGGTTTTTGCTTCTTTCTGAAGAATTATCCTGAAAACCTGAGCAAGTGTTGCTGAAGAGCCACCTTATTCTCCCACTCATTTAGTAAGTGTCCATGGACAGCTAAGCCCTCCACTGGGCACGAGGGACGTGTTGGTGAATGCGTGCCCTAGGGAGATTACCATCGAGTGGGGAAGACCCAGCAGTTGATCCATAAACATAGAAATAAAGGTAAAATAAATAAAATAAACATCAGTGTACTGCTGCCAAGAGGAAAGGTGTTGAACTGTGAGAACTTGTACGGAGTCAGGGAATGCTCCCTGGAGGAAGTGACAATTGAGTGGAAGTATAAAGAATTAGTAGAGGTAAAGTAGGGGAGACATCGCATGTGCAAAGTCCCTGTGACAGGAGGTGGCAGGGGAAGCTGGAAGAAAGCCAATGTGGTAGGAGGGCAGAGATTAGGGTGAGAACAGTAGGAAATGAGATGAGGGAGGCAGGCAGGGGCTAAATCATTGGGTAGAGGGACTGTAGTGTATGGGTAGGAGTCTGTGTTTATCCTAAAAGCAATAGAAAATCACTGGTGTGGTATAACTGGGGGTGGAGATGGTAGAATAAAATTTGAATTCCAAAAAGATTGCTCTAGCTACAACTTAAAAATGGTATGCAGGGGAGCCATCTCCCTGCTGCCTGCCACTGCCCTCTTGTCCATTTCCATGACAAAGTGCTGCCTGCCCTTGGCCTGCTGGCGCTAGGGTCTGCCTCTTGTCCCACTCAGCCCTGCCATCCTGGCTGGATCTGGGGTGACTAGTTTGCACCTCTTGTATACCTTCCATGGGCCCTGTGCCTGGCTCCCAGGCCCAAGGTAGGACGAGTCTCCCATTCCATTGGTGATGGTATTAGAGCAAGACAGATGTCAAGCCTGTCACTGTCCCCTGGGATGAGTATTGACGTCATGTTATAGTCACTGTAGTGCAGGCTTATTGCTTGGGTCTTTTTTTAACATCGATCCCTTTTTATTCTAGCAAGAGCATGCCGTTGGCAATCCATCCCTCCCAGTCTAGATGGTTTGTGTCCTGCTGATTCCATCCACCAAGTCCAAGGTGGAATTCACTCCAAGTCCACCTCCAGACAGGGCCGCAGCGATTGGCTCAAGGATTTACATGTGACCCAGTAAGGGCCAATGAGAGTCATGACACGTGACCCACTGAGGGCCAATGAGAGGCAGCTGTTGAGATTCTCGGTCGCCATATCTACCTTGTGGACCCATCTGCCAATGGATTCACACAGAGGAAAGCCCAGCTAAGAGATGGAGAGAAAGAGAATTAGGAGCGTGTCATTTGATTGCCTGCCTCAAACCATACCAGACCTACCTCTCGGCTTTCCAGGTCTCTAAACCAATGCTTTCTTTTTTTTTTTTTTTTGCCTAAGTCAATTAGAGGTGGTTTTATTGTCACTGACAATTAAAAAATAAAAATTCCAGCCTCGTCTGCTCTCTTGCCCCCAATGCCCTCCTATAATTTCTGCCACGTACCACTCCTTACCTGGCATGGAGCTAATTGGGAGAGAAGTCAAGGGAGGAGGTGAGCGAGGGTTAGAAACAACTGGATGTTTATAGCAGCCCAGAGTCAATGTCTTGCAAGTGTAGCCCTGGGGCCAGCTACCGCACCCCTAGAACACAGCCTGCACTAAAAGGAGAGGAGGCCTTTGGAGCCCGGACGGCGGTGACCTGGTTTACCTTTCCCAAAGTCTTGGGCATGATGCCAATAGATCATTTTCGCTTTCTTTTTGAAACCCCTAATTTTATCACTACAAATGTCTAAGAGGAACAATTATTAAAATGCTTATGGAAAGGACTGAGCCAAGGATAAAGGATTTCAGATCAAAATTCCTACTCCACACACGAGATGTCATTTCAAGTCCACACCGTTATGGGTTTAGGAATCTGTCGTTTCTAATATCAGAAATCTGCCTGTGTGTGCGTGCGCATGCGTGTGGTGTCTGAACGACAAAAAAGACCACCTTGAACAGTCAGGGCTCTGCCTTGCCTCTCATCAAATCCAAGTGCACCTGCTATGATTTAGCTTTCCAGCCCAATATCCTATTTCATCAGGAGTTTAAGGGGCGAACAAGCCCTTTCCCTTCAGAACAATGGCAAACCACTGGAACTTTGTTATTATTATTATTTTTTTTTTTGCAGTAACAAACATGGAAAAGTAGTCGACTTTTCTTTTCCCTTATTTTATTTTTTATTTTTTGGTACTGGGGATAACCCAAAGGCATTCTATCTCTGAGCTACACCCCCCAGCCTTATTTTATTTTTATTTTGAAATGGGGTATCACTAGGTTGATGAGTCTCACTACTTACGGAGGCTGGTCTTGAACCTGCAATCCTCCTGTCTCAGCCTCCCAAGTACTGGGATTACAGGTGTGCGGCACCATGCCCGGCTTCTTTTCCTTTTAAATCAAGGAAATAAGCATTGACGGACACCCTCCCCCACGCACCTACGGGAAGCATTGGGGCTGCAGACAAATCCAACAGAAAGACTGGGGGGGGCAGTGGAAAGGAAGCATCCACAGGTATCTACAGGCTATCAAGATGGGAAAATTAAGATTGTGTTCACTCTTTTTTTACAAATAAAATAAAGAAAGCAAAACTGAACAAAAACACATGCAATAGTCTGTGGTTAGGAACATGGTGCCGGTGTCGCTGCCCAAGTTTAGATGCTTAGAGTTGCATTGCCTCGGACAGTCCACAAGCCTTTGTCCTCTCATCTGTCAAATGGGAGTGCTAATATTCGGTTAAGGGATGCACAGAGTCCTTGGCGTGTCCGTTGCGTGGTATATGACAAGCGCTAAACCAATATGGCTGATACCATTAAGAAGGCAAGACCCAGAGAGACGAGCAGGATCTACAGCTAAGGATTCGCAGGCCAGACAATGAAGGGGGCACATCAGGCTTTTGCCATTGGAGGGGAAAACCTTTCACCTGTCATATTTGCCCCCAGGGGTGGCTCTGGGGCAGCAGTGGCAGGAGGTTCAGAAGTGGCCACACATACACCCCGGCGCTTTGTCCAGATGGAGTGAACGTGAGCCTTGGAGTGGGGGATTAGGAGAATAGAGATGTGTTCATCTGTGAAATTAAAAGTAGTACAGCATGACGTGCAGCATTATATGTTGGGGTTAGTCAAAAGCAATAATTAGGCTGCGTATGACGCTGAGCGCACTCATAATCAAACGGGAGCAATTCCATCGACTGCGGCCAGCTCTCTTGGGAGGGGACAAGAAGAGAAAGGCTGAGAATTCGGGAAGACAGGCTAGACAGGCGGAGGGCTGGTCGAGGCCCACCCGACACAGGGCCCCGTGGCATGTATCGGTTTTTATTGCCACCATAACAATGACCATAAACTGAACACAGTACATCCTTTTATGACCGCACAGTTGCTGTGGGTCAGAAGTCCAGGCGCGGTGCTGGGGCCCAGATGGGTTTTCCATTTAGGGTCTCAAGGCCACAGTGCCATGTGGTATAGAACTGAGGTCCCTGCTTTTCATGCAGTTGTAGGATGAAGGTCCCTATTCCCTTATGGCTGTCAGCCAGAGTTCATTCTGGGCTTGTGGGGATGCCCATCTTTCTTGCCCCATGGTGCCTCCATATTTGAAGCCAGCAACACTTGTGCGAGTAGTCCGTGTCCCCTCTCTGCCACAGCTCTGATTCCCTGGCCTGCCTGCCTGTTATCCGCCCCTTTGAAAGGCTTCCGTGTTTACCCTGAGCCCCCTCTGATCATCCAAGGTAATCGGAGGACTGTCTCAAAGAAAGCTGATCAGTGAAGTCAGTAACATTTGCAAAGTCCCTTTTGTCATGCTGCTTAACACAAGGGGGGGGGACCCCAAGGGGGAAGATCCTGGGGCCAGAGGTTGGCCTACTGCTATACAGGTAGCAACCCCCAGGCTTATGCCTCCCAGATGAGAGGATTGTAATGTACCCCACAAGATGGGGAGGCACAGAGCATCAAGCAGAGGTATACAGACACCTGTAAAACAGGTAGCAGAGCTGTCATGGAGCTGGGGCCTTTAAGGACTATGATGTTCAAAAGGGAAATGCTGTGGGGCGTGGTGGCTCATGTCTGTAATTCCAGTACTAGGGAGGCTGAGACTGGAGGATCCGGGTTCGCTGCCAGCCTCAGCTACTTAGTGAGGCCCTCCACAACTTAGTGAGACCCTGTTTCAAAATAAAGAATAAAAAAATAGGGCTGGGGGTGTAGCCGAGAGGTAGAAGGCCCCTGGGTTCAATACCCGGTACCGCAAAAAAAAAAAAAAAAGAA
>PVJS01014987.1:7871-39631 GCA_004027185.1 Glis glis | reverse complement strand
AAAAAAAAAAAAAAAAAAAAAAAAAAAAACCTAGTGGTATACACATATGCATTGGTGGGAGAGGAGTAGAGGAGAAAAGTCAAAACGGGAGAGTAATTACAATGGGGTGCTAAGTGACAAAATGATAAAGGTAAGCCTGGGGCACGTGACCCAGGCTTTGACCTCTGGTCTGGATCTTAAAAGGTAAATAGGAATTTATCCAGGTGGCATGATTGTGGCAGGTCCACATTTTGGAATCTGTAAAATGTGCAGCCAGGATGGATCCTTGCTAAAGAAAGAGTAAGTATCAGAAAAAAAAAGTAGGGAATTTTACTGGATCATGTGTATTAGTCAGAGGAGTTTGGGTTTGTTTTGGTTTTGGTTTGATTTATTTGTTTTACTTTAAAGGCAACCAACTGACAGATTTAAGCAGGGGAGGCTAGAGAACTTTGTGGAGAATGGAAAGAAGTGTAGTTAGCCTGGCAAGAAGGGGACACTAGTTAGACTATCACGTTCATCTGAGAGTGGGAGGAGAGTGGTGGCGAGGGGCCATGAAACTGGCAAAATGGCTAGATGGGGCTGAATGGAGCGGCATAAAGTGGAGAATCAGTGTAGACTACTCTTTGAAATCATTTGGCTGAGAAAAGTGGCAGAGTCCCTGGTAACTTAGGATATAGGAAGGTCCATTGTGTTTGTTACTAATACATTTTTTAAACTAGAACAATTTGAAACTGTTTGTATGCAGAAGACAGAGAAACAATCTAGAAAGCTAAGGAAACAGAATAATGGAGTTTAATGTCTTGGGTTAGTTGCACTATACCTACCTGATCATCCAAGTCACTTCCAGTGCTGTGTTTAAAACAAAACAAACTGTTCATTAGCCCCAACCCAGACCCAGTGAATCAGAAAGTTGGCTTAGTAAAGCTTGGGAATCCATAAATTTCAGAAATTGATTGTAATGACCAGCCAGGCTTGAGAGCTATATTGTTGTTACTTTTCTGTTATTCCCTCTGTTAGTATTTGGAGATCACCTGCCCCTTTGCATCTACTGGAAGTGGAAAGGAAGAAAGTAGAGATGTAGGTCCTCCCTGATTTTGGGATGGTCCCAGAAGTTTATTCTAGATTCTCTGAGCCCCTGAGCAGGTTATCACAAATGAATTAAGAACAGAATGGACTGGTTATTTTTGTGTCATGTAATATATCTAGAATAGGCATAAAGAGCCCTGAACTTGGAACAGAATCTATGATTTAAGGATGTCCTTTCCTTAGTATTAGACAAAAATAAATACAAGGAGAGAGGAAAGGACCCTTGAGTTGTCGCTAGGAGCAAGCTTGGCTAGCTGTCACTAATTTAACTTTGGCAATGGGTTTTCGACAGCATGATCTGTGGTGGCAGGATCACTGGGCTGCATGTTCTGGGTCCCATTCAGGGCTCACAGCTTATGTCACTGTTCCCTTTCTGAACCAGAATATCCTTAGCTATCAAATGGGAATAATCCTCTTTTTCCACATTCTTGCTCTTGCTATTTTATGCTATAAAAATTAACCTCTCCATACTTTGGTTTCCTGAATAATAAATAAAATCTACCTCATAGGGTTGTTGTAAGAAGGAAATGAGATACTGTAGATAAAAGAATAAATAATAATTATTAATTAATAATAACATAATTAAATAATAAAGTGCCTGGTATGTGGTCAAGTACTTAATAGGCTTACCATGCCTAGAGCACCATAAACAGGATTCAGAGATATGGCCCATCCAGGGTACAAGGTAAAATAGTACTCTGGATGTGAGGAGTGGAAATTGGAAAGGTGTGATAGGGTTGAATGCCAGAATTTTTATTTAGAGTCCTCAGAATGTTAGTTTATTTTATTCCTCTCCTAAATGTTTGCTGTTTCTGAGAGGTGCTATGTAAATTCTGTTCTGTTGGGGAAGTGTGTGTGTTTTCATGTGTCTGTGCTTTTGTGTATTTAGGACCGCTCTTGTATTTTCTCTTTGGCAGCTTGGTGTATTTGGCTGAGTAGTGTTGGGCTGGACAGTAGAAATCCTAGAGTTCTTAAAGTGGGCACCATCAAGATTTCCACTAAAGCATTTATGTTTTTATCCCTATCTCTGGTGGGTAATATTGTTGAGAAAAAAACAAAAGTCCCAACCCAACTACAAGTGACATGTAATCCATCTCTTTCCTGTAGATGTGATAGCTTAAGCATTAAAAGCAAGGCATTTGGGGTGGGGGGCATGCATAGGTTTCGTTTTGATGGGAGATGGTGATGACATAAGAACCAGTTGGATATAGATGGTGAAATTAGAAGGAATGTATCTGGGGACCAGAGAATCTGGGGCCCATATGTTAGAATGGTCCTCAGAGAATTTACTATACTATATGCTGGTGGATCTTGAAACACAATGAATGGGAAGCAAAGAACACCTGAAAAGATGTAAAGCATATTTTTTCAGCTGCTTATCTGACAATAGTTTTGTACACTGTGTTTGAAGAGAAATAAGCCAGTGGCTATTACAAAATTGTTGGTCTTTGTTTAGAATTAGTATAGCAACTATAATATAAAAGAAGTCAACTTACTGAAGTCCTTACTTCAGAGAGGATAGGGCTTGCTGGAAAACCTGTTTCCATTTTATGTAATTCTGTTAGATGGTGCAGAAATAAAAGAACTCCTGTATTCAAGAGCCTTAACTGTTGTTCACTGGGATAGAATGGTAGTAGGTGCTGGAGGTAGATGTGAAAGCCCCTCATCCACTGCACCCTCTTACCTGTGCTCTCGCTGCAGCAAGCAAAAAAAAAATCTTTCCTGGGTTTAGTCAAAGGTGTTCCAGACCCAAAGACAGAAGGCATGACCCTTGCACCATGCTATACACAAAGTCAAGACTCAATAAGTGCTTGAAAGGCAGGAATGAGCCAAGAAGCAAGATGATTTGCTAGGTTCACGGGTGGGAGCTTACCTCTACAGTTTCAACAACTGTACGTTCATGGTTAAGTCACCTCTCACATCTCAGCTTCAGTTTTCATAATAGGACAGTATTTGCATTGAATTTATAAAACATATTGCTCTAAGATTTCAAAAAATATAAGTAGAGTGCTTAGAGCATTGCCTGACCCACTATGATTTTTATCTAAATTCCACCTCCCCCTACTGATTGCCACCTGTGTGGCACCCTGGGAAATCTCAGTTGGAAGAGAAGGTCCAAAGGAAGAGGCTCAGGCTGGCAGCGCCATATCTCACCAATCTTTTATCAATGTTGGCATTTCTAGAAGAATTTTGGTCTTTTCCAAGCTGTTGTAAATTTACTTTTATTGATATAAAATAGGAACAATATTGATGTTGGAAACAATACCTTCATATTCTCCAGCCCCTACATGTAGCTATTTAGAAATGCACTTTCATAATAGTGGCCACTATAAGGATTGTCCTTACAGTGAAACTCCTTTGTAAGCCAATTTCTAGTCTATATGAATATTAAAAGCAGCAAGAGTGTATTGTCCCTTAGAGTAAGGACTTTTAACCTAGTGGCTATAGATAGGATCCCCTCCCAAGGGGCCCCTGGGTAGAATTAAGGTATTCATGAATTTGGATGTTAAATAAATTAGACCTTGCCGGGCGTGGTGGCGCACACTTGTAATCCCAGTACTTTGGGAGGCGGAGACCGGAGGATCCGGGTTCGCGGCCAGCCTCAGCTCTCTCTCTCTCTGTCTCTTTCTCTCTCTCTACCTAGTGAGGCCCTCCGCAACTTCATGAGACCCGGTTTCAAAATAAAGTATAAAAAAATAGGGCTGGGAGTGTAGCACGGAGGTAGAACGCCCTGTGTTCAATCCCCGGTACCACAAAAATATAAAATAAAATAAAATAAAATAAAATAAAATAAAATATAATAAAATAAAATAAATAAAATAAAATAATAAAATAAAATAAAATAAATAAAATAAAATAAAATAATAAAATAAAAAAATAAAATAAAATAAAATAAAAAAATAATAAAATAAAATAAATTACACCTTTATTTTTCACTAGCCTTTAATCCAAGTATATATTAAGCCAAAAATCTATAGTGTACTTGCCATACCAGTGACTGTCACCAGAGAAACCATGTCTATTGTTATCTCACATAAATGGTTGCTGAAGCTATAATACTATTGTACACTCATCATGATTTCTAAATCATGGAAGGTTTTTTATTGTATCAGTCTATCTTGTTCTATAATAAAATACCTGAGGTAAGTGAACTTATAAAGAAGAGATTTTATTTTGGCTCTCCCTTCTGGTCCTAGATGTTCTCCTCCTGGCAGAGTCCTGAGGTGGTGCAGGCCATCACATGGTAGGGGGCAGGAAGTAATTGTTTCTATATTCATTGTTCTCTCTCTCTCTCTCTCTCTCTCCCTCCCTCCCTCCCTCTCTTCCTCCTTTCCTCCCTCCCTCCCTCCCTCCTCCCCCCTCCGTTTTCTTCTTCTTTTCTCTTTGCTTACACAGCCACCAGGATTCAGTCATGGGGACTCCACCTGGATGAGCTTGTCTAATCCTAAGCAGCTCCCAAAGACCCCATTTCTTTTTTTTATTTTTTTATTTTTTTTATTTTTTTGTGGTACCAGGGATTGAACCCAGGGGCATTCTACCTCCAGGATACACCCCCAGCCCTATTTTTTATTCTTTATTTTGAAACAGGGTCTCACTAAGTTGCGGAGGGCCTCACTAAGTAGCTGCGGCTAGCCGCAAACCCGGATCCTTTGGTTTCAGCCTCCCAAGTACTGGGATTACAAGCGTGCACCACCACGCCCGGCTCTAAAGACCCCATTTCTAAACACCATAGTACAATTAAGTTTCTGCCCTAATATCTCACAGTGGAGATTAAATTTCAACACATGAATCCTCGAGGGACACACTCAAACCATTTCCAAACTGTAACATAGACCGACCATTAATCTTTCTTAATGCTGGGCATGGTGGCTCACGCTTGTAATCCCAGTACTTGGGAGGCTGAGACAAGAGGATCGAAGGCTCGAAGCCAGTCTCAGCAACATAGCAAGACCCTGTTTCAATATAAATAAAAAGGACTGGGGGTGTAGCTAGGAGATAGAATGCCCCTGGGTTCAATCCCCAGTACCACACACACACATACACACACACACACACACACACACACACACACACAAATCTTAATGCATATATCTTGGTATAAACCTAAATTCTCAATATTTTGTGAACTATCACACTGTAATGAAAATGTTAACGTCCTCTGCCTTAGAGTTGGTGGGAGAAAGATTGCCCTGAACTTGTGACCAGATCTAACAGTTCCCATTACAGTCTTAAGCAAAATTCGAAAACAAAATTTTAGAACTAACCATGACTTCTACTGACCTCTTGATGGTCTGCAGGGCTTTTTCCAAATCCTTTTAAGCGATTAGGCTTCATTCCTTCTTTAAAGGGCTTCCAGTAAAAGAGAATCTATAATTGCTTTTATAATTAACTTATTACTTTAGATGAGAAAACACATCCTTTTATTGCTCTTACTCATCAAAGACCACATCCTGTGGTGGCTCCTCATTTGTTAAAGGCTGACGTTTTCTTCATCCCACTCATCTAAATAACATTTCCTGAGACGCTTGGACATTTTGTACATCGTGTTGACTTACACCTTCTTGAATTGATGGGAAGTGTGGTTGCTCCCCTTAGTTCTTTTTTTTTTTGTTCTTTTTTTTTCCATAAACTTTGTGAAAGCTATTTGAAGATTTGTTCTTCCTCACTAGTTGTAAATCCATGGTCCTCGACTCACAGTTGTCTGACTTAATATTTTTTAACTTTACAATAACACTAAAGTGATACACATTCAATAGAAATCATACTTTGAATTTTGATCTTTTCCTGGAATGGCGATATATGATATGAAATTCTTTCATGATGCTGGGCAATGCCCTGGTCCACACCTCCTGGTCAGTTATGTGATCCTAAGAGCAAGTATCCTATGCTTTATAGTGTACTATGTTGCCAGTGTCTTTGGATAATGTATTTTGGGTTTTTGTTTTCCATCATCTCCTATCTAGAAAATGCCCGTCTGGGAATGTACACAAGATGTTCAACTCTTTGTTATAGAATAGGCTTTATGTTAGATGATTTTGCCCAATCATAGACTAATACAAATGTTCTGAGTATATGAAGGTGGGCTAGGCTAAACTATTATGCTTGGTAGATTAGGTGTATTAATGTGTTTTCAGTTTACAATATTTGCAGCTTATGATAGGTTTATTTGGGTGTAATCTGATTGTAAGACAAGGAGCATCTATACTTCCATCTTGTTGACACTCATCCTTTACCTTCTTTTTCTTTATACTTTTATTGGTGCAATGTAATTATTACATCATAATGAAAATCAAAGTAATACAAACATACCTGCAGCCATCAATTGGTGTATTTCCCTCCATATACCCGCCCCCCTCATACTTCCTCCCTCCCCATACATGTTAGTGGGATTGGTAGTGAAACCTTGTATGGAGGTAACGTTATTTGAACTGTTAGTTCCTCAGTCCTTGTTTTTCCTCTCCCTACTTTCCTCCCCTAAACCCCTTCCACTATTCTATTCATCACTCTCTTTATTTGACCAGAGTCCCTTTTGATTCCTATTTTATCTCTAGCTTCCACATATGAGAGAAAACATTTATGAGACTGGCTGATCTCACTTAACATAATATTCTCTAGTTCCATCCATTTTCCTGTATATAACCGCTTTTTTCTTTTGGTTTCTAAAAGGTCTTTGGGAAACTCTTTGTCCCAATTCATTGCTTTACACATGAGGAAATTGTGTAAGCTCATAGGGTACAGAGGTGAAGAGCCCCTTAGCCAAGATCATTGTCCACTCAGCAAATACTGACAGTGCTTACTAAAAATCAGGAAGTAGTAGGCACTGGGAAGATGATGGACAAAACTCACTTGGTTTCTGCCCTCACGTAGCTTACTGTTCTTCTGCATGAGAGGTGTTAAAAAAAGAGCCAGAAAAATGAGTACACAGAACATTGCTGAGCTTTGCTAGGAAGGAAAAGACTGGATATTATACAAGAGGGTGATAATTGAGGATGGTCAGGGAAGGACATCTGCAGAGATGAAATCTGAGGCAAAACTTGAAGGATAAAAAAGAACTAACTAGGTAAAAAGTGGATGGAGAAAAGAGTTATCTCAGACCTAAGGATCACCTTGTACAAAGGTTCTGGCACAGTTGTGGAACTGAAGAGATTCGTTCTTGAGGCACATTGCAGCCAGCTGAAGAGTTGGAGAGGGAAAGGTGAGACTGGAGAATAGGGAGGAGCCCGATTGTACAGAGCCTTGTAAAGTTTCGATTTAATGGTAGAGTAGCACCATGGGAAACCTTTGGAAGGTTTTAAGCAAAGCAGCAATGGGATGTGATTTACACTTTAGGAAGGTGCTTTGGCTGCTCTAGAGAGAGTAAGCTTAAGGTAGATAGATGGCTTGCAAATCTTGAGATGAGACTTGAACTGTGACTACTCATTCCCAGTCCATTCTGACATATCAGGGTCTTCCTTCTTTTGATAAGTGCCAGGATGAAATAAATCAAAAGTACAAAATAGTGCTTAGCCCATGTCCAAATAGCTTTCTTAGTTTTCCTCAAGTTGACAGTGAAAGAAAAAGAGTCCTGAGGCTTCCATCTCTAACCTGTCAAACACCTACAAAAGGATCAAAATGTCTCACTTATATAGTTTCTCAGTCACATAAAAGCTCCTCTCTTATCTAAAAGATGCTGTTCATTGTTTAATGTTGCTCAGAGCCGTGCATGCTATGATTACTGTAGACTCCACCTTCTAAGCTGCACAAGGTGTCTGTGCCATCTCCCAGCTCAGCCCGCCTGAGGCCCAATGGCAAGTCTCATGACTGTGGACTAGCACACAGCTGGTGTGTGCTAGTTTCAGCAGCTCAACAGTTTGTTTCTTTCTCACAAGATTGATGATACTCACTTTAGCCTGAAGTTTTATTTTAGTCATAAAATCATTCCTTTTTGTCAAGTATCTCATTAGTTGTATTTATTTACATTATATATTTACAAAATAATGCAACATATTATTTTGATTGAGAGACACCTGCACATTTATATATTTATTTGTATATTTATATATTTATTCTGCCTCTCAAGAATTACTTGGTGTGATTTTTTTTATCTGTTTATTGCTAATTCATCCAGCATGTATTTCTTACACACAGAAGTACTGTAGTGTTCTAGGAAGAGCAAGGGCTTTAGAGCCAGACTCAGCCAGATCAAGTCACAACTCTGCCCCATGGCCTTGAGTAAGTTAGTTCTGCATCTGTAAAATGGGGATAAAGGAACCAACTCATAGGTGTGTGAATCAGCTTTCTATCACAGTGACAAGATACCTGAGAAAATCAACATAAAGGAGGAAAGATTTATTTAGGGTCATGGTTTCAGAGGTTTCAGTGCATGGTCACTTGGCTCCATTGTTTCTGGGCCTGTGGTGAGGCTGGCCCTTATGATAAAAGGGCTGGAGAAGGAGAGCTGCTCAGCTCATGGCAGCCGGGAGGGAAGGAGGATGGGCCAGGGACAAAATATACCCTTTGAGGGCACACCCCCCAGTGACCCACTTCCTCCAGCTGGGCACCACCACCCAGCAGCACCTAAGGATGGCCACCAAGCCTTTTTAGCATATGGCCTTGGAAACACATTTCAGATCCAAACCATACTATAGGGTAATTATGAAAAGTGACACACCATATATGCAACTTTAGGATGATGCTCAATAATTTTGATTGTTTATTATCAAAACAGCTTTATTGAGGTATAATTGACTCCCAATAAATTTCACATGTAAGATGTACAATTAATACATTTTGACATGTGTAGACCCATGAAATAGACAATGAGCAACCTTTTTTATCTCTCCATTTACCTGTTTGTCAATTTCTATGTAGGTTGTATTGGCCAACTTTCTCAACAAAGCAGTGGTATTTGGAGAAGGGAGTGGTTAGCGTTGTAAAACATATTTAAATTATCATCGCTCCCATATTGATGTAGTCAGAATATTTCCTTTATTTTTTATTGGATTTGGCATTGGAGGAAAGTAAGATTTTAGTAAGAATTTATGAAGCAAAAGTGCGGGTCATCTTAGCCTATGCTGCTGACACCAGTCTCACAGTTCTTAGAGAGTGTGTGGCTGGATGTGAAGAGAACTGGGAATCTCTGCTGCAGACATGCAGAAATGGGTCAGATGCAGGTCTAGCCCAGGAGGATCCTGGAATCTGGGGCTGGGGGGAGTCCAGACTTACCCGTAACAATAATAATACTGAGTAGAAGATAGAAGAGGGGAAGAGGGGAAAACTCATTGAAGGATTTCAGAGGGCACAGCAGCTTCAAGCTTGGGCATAAACTTTAGTGAGGAAAGTGTTGTTTATTGCCTCCTTGGTGTGTCTGCCTGGGGGAGGTGTGTAGAGTGGTTTGGACAGATACAGAACCCAGCCTAGTTATATCTTCAAGCCTAACGCTGTGTATCATGGGCTGACAGGTCAGCGTCTGCCCAGCTTTTCCCCTGAACAACTTCCAGCATGTTTAAGGAAAGAATGAGTGTCTAAGGACCCTGTGTTTGGACACCAGCCCAAGTGGCCAGAACATGTAACTGACTCACGAATGGAAGAGCCCCTCTGGGTTTTCTGCAGGGACATGAAGGCTCTCATTTACCTCCACATCTAGATCAGAAAGGGGCCTTCCTGGGCTGTACACCATATTAATAGATTACTCCTGGGTCCTGGGGGTCTCATTACCATCATATCCATCATCTTCTGCTAGTACCAAAACAGGGATGAAATTTAGTCAGATGCCAAAGGCATCCTCTGCAGGAGAATTTGAGACCCCTGGCCTGATGGTGTGCTACAGCGCTGGAATGATTATAAGGAACCAGAATGATCTTTTGTGGTGAGACTAAATGTATCGCACACTGTATGAATCCTGATTTATTTTTAAAGCATTCTCAGTCCCGTTAGCTCCCCTTTTAACAGTTTCTCTGGAACCTATTTATTGTTACAGATGTTACTTTTAAATGAGGTCATGGAGCTTTCCTTTCCTTCCAAAGGCAGTGTTTGCTTTTTTCTTGCTGGGGTCGGCTGGGCTGCCTGGAGAACTTGTGAATGTGAGATCAGGGTCAAGGCCTCACACCCCAGGAGACGAGGCTAGAGGAAGCCTGGTCCGAGCCTGTACGCACTCACATCAGCCAGGCGCCTCCTGTGTGCACCCAGGTGATGACCTTGACAAGGGCAAGTTGCCTAGCAGGGCGAGGACGCGGGCGTTGTGGTCACAGACTGGCTCGACTCCGTGTCCCTTCTTGTTCACAGTGAAGCCTCCGGCATGTCAAAAAAGCACCTTGAGTCTGTTTCTTTATCTGTGACTTAGCGATCATAATTTTTACTCTTAGGATTTTTGTGAGGCTAACATGGGCTACAGCTTCTTGGTATGTATGTTGGGGTGATGGGAATGTCAGGGTGGTAATTCCTAAAAGTATAAGGCTTTAGGGAGGGAGGAGGGAGAGAAGAGGCGGAGTGCAAAGGGAAACACACCAAAGGATGTTGTGTGCGCATAGGAATGTATCACTCCGAATCTCACTACAATGTATAACTACAATGTACCCCCCAAAAATTAGAAATTTGAAAAAAAGGTATAAGCCTGTGGAAATTCCTTAAGTCCTACATGCAATACATTTTGCATGACTTATGTTGGAGGACCATTAACCAAACATGATTTGGTTAAATTTGTTTTTTCTTTTGGTGGTACTAGGGACTGAAACCAGAGGAGCTCTAGCACTGGGCTACACCCCAAGGCCCCCCCCCTTTTTTTAGACAGGGTCTCACTAAATTACCATGCTCTGGCTTTGAACCTGTGAACATCCTATCTCAGCCTCCCAAGTACAGGGATTACAGGTGTGCGCCACCATGCCTAGCTCATCAAATAAACTTTCATCAGCACACAGCCACGCTCATTCATTAATACGTGCCTGTGGCTGCCTTCCCACAACAATGACAGAGTTGAGAAGTATTGACAGAGACCGTGTGGTCTGCGAAGCCAGAAATACCACTATTTAGCCCTTTACTGAAAATTTCAACCACTATGCAGATGGAAGGAAAGTTGCTATGCTGAGAACCGGTCCTTTAAACCAGAGAGGAACAGAAGATGAGTAGGAAGTCTAAAGTGTTCCTGCGTGTCTAAGGGGTTCACCTCATTCTGATTGAACTTAAACACCTGCGACCTCCCGCCTGTCGGTTTGTTGCAGAGAGTATTAAATGGCTCTATGGAGCATCAGCACAAGGCTTGTCATGCACCAGGCTGGAAGGTGTTTGCTAAGGTAGATTCTCAATTTCGTTCCATCAGACCTTGCTATAACCCTGGGTCACCCTGGGCATATGGTCCTGGAAGTGGTTAGGTTGGCAGAGGCAGCACTGTGTGGCACTTTTGTGGCACAGTCACATGTTGTCTCAGTATTTTCTTCTTGCAAAGTTAATGATCAGCACAAAATGAGAGGTTTATTGAACAGCGCCTTTCTGTTTGCTCCATGCTTTGGAATGGTTCCAGTGACAGGTGGAGCCGGCTCTTAACACCAGACCTGCATCTGTACCTGCCAGGAGGAAAGATGACGTTTGCATTTTAACATCAATCACATGTTTTAATTGCTGTCACAATTGTTAATTTTTGGAAAGCAATCAAAATATTTGCCATGACTCAAAAGTCCTCAGAAAGCATATTGCTAATGGCAGGAAGATGTCTGCTAAGTAAATAAAACCTTAAACATACTGAGCAAGCTTCACTCAGATGGAGGACGGGACAGGAGCCAAACAGATTGTCACTGTGTTCCCCTTCGTACAGGGCAACTGCAAATGATGTGCACCTATCCGGACTGTCCTCTGACGAGGTAGAGAGCCTCCTGTCTTGCTAAGTCAGCATCACTTATACCGACCCTACTGTCAAGTTCTCAGTTCCCCACCCTTACACATCAGTTGCACCATGGGAGGCAGTTGTGTTCTCGTGCTACATGCCCAAATGGCAAAAACCCAGGACAGCTAGCATAATGGCTGGCAGGTGGGAGGCACTCACTTGGTGCTGGTCCCCAACACCATCTCAACAACACGTAGATCTTTCCTGTCTTTGAAGAGCCCCCTCCATACCTCATCCAAGCTTTTAATCAGATACCCTGATAATTCATCAAAGGTTTAGTGTATATTTCTAATCTCCCTCAACTAGTCTGTCTTTCATTGGTATGAATCTGATCTTTTTGGTCTCTTTGTTTCCATCCCACCTAGTAATCCCTGGCCATGGTACACCAAGAACAAATGAAGAAGAGTTGATCCAAAGCAAGTGGGCATCAGGATACAGTGAGCTACAGAGATCAGGGCTTGACCTGAAACCAGGGATTCCTGTGTCAAAGAGGAATCCAGAGTCTAACGAGTATAATGAGCCGCCATGGCAGGCCAGGCACTGTACTGAATGCTAAGGAGACAGAGCAGACCATGGTCTTCCCTTCTTGGAGTATGTGATGCTCTGGAAGAAGGGAAGCAGGCACAACATTGCCACACCACATCACTGGACTGCCCAGGGTACCATACCACCACTATACATACCCTGCCGATCTTCACATCTCCCATTCCAGAATTTGAATCCCTGATGTTAAGTATGATATAAAAACATAATGTTACAGTGAGTCCGTTTGATTTGCTGACAAAGCACATGAGAGTCAGAGAGCTGTAAATATTCATTTGTTCAAGAAAAATTCACTGGACATTCACGGTGCATGCATCCTTCTAGACTTGGGGGGAGGGGCAAGGCCAAGTTCCTGCTTGTGTAGACCTGAAGATTTAATTGGGGTAAGGAGAGAAAGAAAGGTGAGCTGGTATTAAACAAATAAGATAATTTCAGATGTTGGTAAGCACAGTGTGGAAAACAAATCTTGGCGATGTTGTAGAGCACCATGTAATTAATGTCTTTGAGATCCAGGTTCCTCATTTGCAATGTGGAAATTGGACCAAATATTATGTTTGTAAAAATTAAGTGAAATATCCTGTGTGAAAGCCCTTTGTCAGCTGCAGAGGTCAAGGTCGATTATCATTGTCAGGGTCACATCTCCCGCCCTTGAGCCATAGAAACACATCTTTAATTGGTCACGTGGGCATTAGGAGCTGTATGTATCCTTGATCAAACCACCTCATTTGTTCCTTCCTTCTTGCTTTTGCTCAGACGCGGTCCCCCATTGAGTTGCTTTGTGCTCACTTTCCACATCTGTCAATATTTCACTAGGACTTGGCTTTTGCTCACCTTTCTACTTCTTGCAGCATACAAAGTAGTGATCTACATAGTGATCTTAGATCTACTTAGTGATCTAAGTCTGAAATAAACAACTGATTTGGTATGGAACAGAGCAAAAGGGTATAAGAGTTTTTAAAGGCAAGATAATTCTGATTGTAGTAGAGGGTTAAAAAAAGGCTTTATGAAGGTTGTGAGACAGGATTGCTCACAACAAGGTGGGTAGCACTGGGGCTGAGGAAACAGCAGATGCAGATCAGCGGCAGGAAGGGAGGCGGTGCGGCATGATGTAAAGAACACAGGAGCCAGGACACCCAGGTTTGAACCCCAGTTGGGTCATCTATTGAGAAGGTCTTTGGCAAATTGCTTAAGCTTACTAAGCATATGTCTCAACTCAACTTCAAAGTAGGAATAATAATACTACCAGCATTTTAGGGTTGTTTTATGGATAAAATGATATAAAAAAAATGAAAGCCTCTTTTCCAGCACCTGGCACATAGGAATCATTCTGTCATTCTGCAAGTAACAGCTTCCCTAATCGACTTTGGTTCTGGCCTTTCTAGAACCATCTATGCGCTTTCCCTTCCTGTGTAGTAAGACAAGTGAAAGCCAGGTCAGAGTCACAGGTCTAGTCCCTCTAGAGACGAGGCCTATGAGCATCATCATTTCCATAGTTTTAGAATGTACCTGAGCCAGCAAGTATACACTAGCCAAACAGCCGCCAGCACCAGGAGGGAAGAGATTAATGGAAATGAATCATTTGTGCTGGAAAAATGATCCGGGACATAAAATGTCACCCTGCAATGTCAAGAACAATAGCTTCTCTTAGCTGAAACATTGCATTTTCTATTCATAAGGTAATTTTTTTTAAGGAACAGAAAGAAATGTTTGGTAGAAAATTTACAGCCTCGTAGCTCATGGCATTTCTTCATACTACAAGCAGTTTATGCAGAACAGATGCGTGAGGAGCCAGGCCTGCATGCACCTGTGCATCGGGTGGTTATATTTCATTTTCCTTACTTTTGCAGTTCTTGCAGACAACCTGAAATCCAACCCTGGAATTAAGTGGCAGTATTTCAGTTCCGAAGAAGGAATTTTCACAGTTTTCCCAGCACACAAGTTCCGGTGTAAGGGCAGCTATGAGCATCGCAGTAGGTAGGTTGGCTTGCTTGCTGAAGTTTTTAATTGTTGCTTAAGAGTGATCTACATGAATGGGCTGGGGATGTGGCTCAGTGGTAAAGCACTTGCCTAGCATCATGAGTTCTGGGTTTGAGCCTCAGCACTACCCTCCCCTCAAAGTGATCTACATGAAATATAGACTCCTCATTTATACCCAAATCTCTGCCCCAACTATATAGACTTAAAAACTTGTACTTATTCTGAAATTATTTCACCATTTGATAATGTGTGGATGTGGAAATGTTAGGGCAGGGCAGCTGATAAAGTCCAGAGCTTTTAAGGAACTAATAAGCCAAATAAAACAGTTATGTACTAATGAAGTTAAATCGTTTGAAGTGCTTAGAATGTTTTGAGCTTTGTCCTTTGTCTTTTGTCTTTGTTGAAACATAAATGATGGTGCCTTCTCTACAGCACAGCCCAGAACATGACATTGTGATACACTGCAATAGAGCTCTGAGTCTCAATTTCCCTTCCTATCATAATGGGCTCAGTGGACTCCTAGAATTTTTAAGGTTGCTCAGAAAGCTCTAGAATGCAGAATGCTACCATTCCTGCTTTCCTCACAGAAATGACTTGGGATGGTACATCGTAGCCAGCAGGAGAGGAATGGTTGCATCATTGGTGTGACAAGGCTCATCAATTTACAGAAGCCCCTAGGAAAAGAGGCTTACCTTTGAGCTGACAGTTTCCCCTTTGCGGCGTCAGGTGTTTGATGCTGGAACATCTGGAGCCAGCGCAAGGGGCCCACTTTCCATACCATTTTCTGGAGTCTAAATAAACAATCACTTTAGCGCCCCTTCATTTTGCCTTTAAGTATTATATCTAGTATTTTCCCCCAAGGAAAATACGTCTACGTTTTTCTTAGAAAGACATTTGTTATTGTTTGTATGATCTCTTCCATTCCCTCCCTAGACACTCTGGTGGGGACTTCAGTCCCCAAGACACTCTTGGAGACTGGACTCAGAGTCCTGACTTTGGCTTGCAGTTGGCTCTCGGGAGAGCAAAGGCCATCATGAACCATCAAACTCTCATTTGTTCTAAGAAGATAGAGTCGATGGCATGCTGCTTCTCACAAAGTACCTGTGAGGGCTAATCCAGAAGGAGAGCAGGACCTTGTCCCAAAGGGGCACTTACCTACACCAGGCAATTTGGAAGGTTTTCCTGTATCTCCAGCCTAAGTCTGCATTAACTTAACCCTTGAGCCTCTCTTCCCCGAGTTAAATGATCTGCTTTCTCTCCCCATTGATTGCTTTTCCTGTCTCTTTACTTGTCCTCACTGCTATTCTCTGGTGTCTTTGCAAGGTCTCTATATCCCTTGAAAAAGTGAGTGCCTTTCAGAGCAAAGGAGCACAAGAAAGGAGCGGTGGATACCTCATACTATGAGGACGGCCTCCCGGCTGTACACACAAGTTTACTGTTTATACATCTCACAAAAGCAGTTTGAACAACTTAGTTCAGCAGTGCTAACACATATTCTGCTTTTTTACTTGTGTGAGTGCAGTTAGAAGCAAAGAAGTGTTTCATTTTAAAGAAAATCCTCTCTCCCCATTTGGAGAAACAGAAAAATTGAACATTTAATCCAGTCATCCGTGTCGGGATGGTCAGATGTTCCTTTTTTTCTGTAGCCTCCTCTCCTGGATTCTCTTTACCCCATTTCCCTCTTGGCTCAATGGTACCGACTAGTGAAAATATAATGGTACTTGCGTATTAAATCAGGACCCTTAGCTTGAGAACACTTAGTGTAAACTTGGCCAGATTTTGTACTTTGCCTATATTTCTTAATTCATGTCCAGGCTTTTGTGACTCAACTGGCATCTAACATTTCACAGAAAAATCTAGTGTTTTAGGAGTATCAATAAAGGAGAGAATTCTCTTGAGGCCGGTTTGCTTGCTTAAACTCCCCCTAATTTGTTCCAGCTTTAAAGCTGTGAATAGAGAACTCATTAAACCTCTTCTCACAACCCTTCCTGCACCGCACATTAGCAGAAAGCTGCTCTGATCCCAGGCATTTCTCCTTTGTGGCTCCTCCCCACCCCCTTTTTCTTAATGTTGGCCAATAAAAACCTGGCAAGAAGAACAGCTATCACAGGCTTGGACAAATTTTGATGGCATGGTTTTAAATGTGAGGATAAGGGGCCTTTTTGGTGGCTGACCTGTGTGAATTGTTTCAGCACAGAAAGGAAAGGGGCCTCTTAGCAGGAGTGTTTATAGGGGAAGAGAGAAACCAAACCTGTTATTCAAAACTGCCCAGCTGGGTCATGTGGTGACTCTAGTCTCCATGTTTATAGCAGCACAATTCACAATAGCCAAATGATGGAACCAACCTGGGTGTCCGTTAACAGATGAATGGATAACAAAAATGTGGTATTTTTGCACACAGTAGAAGTTTACTCAACCATAACAATAAACAAAATTATGTCATTTTCAGGAAAATGGATGGAACTAGAGCATATTAGGCTGAGATGAGCCAGTCTCAGAAAGTCAAGGGTCATATGTTTTCTCTCATATGTGGAAACTACAGAGAAAATAGGAAACAAAGGGACTTCGGACAAATAAAAAGAGATACCAATAGAATAGTGGAAGGGGATTGGAGGAAGGAGGTGGGGAGAGGAAAAAGGAGGTTTGATGACAGGAACAGTTCAAATACCACTATGTCTATATATGAAGGTATCACTACCAATCTCACTAACGTGTGGGGAAGGAGTGGGGAGCGGGGTGGGATCTGGAGGGAAGCACACCAAGTGCTGTGTGCATGTATGTTTGTATCACAGTGAACCTCACTATGACATATAATTACAATGCACCAATGAAAGTATGTATGTATATATATTTGTATGTATATGTATATATCATATATATATATACACACACACATATATAAAACCTCATAGGACAGTACATTAAAAAAAAAACCTTGCTAAATACACTCACAGGTTATGGGCTGCCTTACTTCTAGCAAAGACTCACTCTGAACCTGCACAAAAAGAACCCAGCCCTGGCAAGTGAACCTTGTTCTCCTCGGCTGCTCTCTGCAGCCCAAGGGGTCATGCGTTCATTTCCTGTAACAGAACAGTTGGCTAACGATGGGCAGCATTGCCATGCTGAGGTGAGAGGTGACTTTTGAGTATGCCAAAAGAGCTAACCTGCCTGAGCATTTGCCTCTTAACCACTGCCTCAGTTGCTCTCACCTTTAAAGCCAGAAATTCCCGATCCCTGTCCTGCGGGCACACATCATTGTCTTGAGCTTTTGTTTTCAATGCACCAATCTGGTTTCACCCCCCATGCTGATCTCCATCGTGTGCCGTCCCTGGAAGAACACACAGACACCAACACACTACAGTGTTCACAGTTGTGTTAAGTTGGGGCCCTTCCCCTATACCGGGATTGATCCCAGAGAGCTTCTTTCCTCCTAGACCCATCTACGTCTCTACTGTCCGGCCTCAGTCCAAGCACATCGTCGTGATCCTGGACCATGGGGCTTCAGTCACCGACACCCAGCTTCAGATCGCCAAGGACGCCGCTCAGGTCATCCTCAGTGCCATCGATGAGCATGACAAGGTGACCGTTACCCCAGTGACCCCTATGGCATGGGGTCCTCCTTGAATATTGTTTTAAAGTTATTTCATTGTTTCATGATGTACAGTCACGTGCCACAGAACAACATCTGGGTCAGTAATGGACCACATATGTGCTGGTGGTCCTATAAGATTATAATTTAGCCTAGATGCACAGTAGATAGTACCGTCTTGGTGTGTGTCAGTAGAGTATACTACTTATGCAGAGTACAGTTAGAGTATAGCAGAGTGTGTAATGTTCACACAGGGGCAAAATTGCCTACTATGCTTCCTCAGAACATATCTCCACCATTAAGCCAAGCATGCCTGTGTATGTATGTATGTATATATATGTGTATATATATATATGTATTTTTTTTTGTGTGTGTGTGTGGTACTGGGGATTGAACCCAGGGGCATTATACCTCTGAGTTACACCCCCAGCCCTATTTTTTTATTCTTTATTTGAAACAGGGTCTCACTAAGTTGTGGAGGGCCTCACTAAGTAGCTGAGGCTGGCCACAAACCTGCAATCCTCCTATCTCAGCCTCCCAAGTACTGAGATTACAAACATGCACCACCACGCCTAGCTCTGCCTGTATATTTTTTAAATCCATCTTTTAAATGACTTTGGGAAAAGAGACTGGTTAATTTTTATTCTCATATTTGAGAAAGCAACTGCCAATCAGAAGACCTGTTTTATTTTATTTTATTTATTTTTTGCGGTACCAGGGATTGAACCCAGGGGCATTCTACCTCCGTGCTACGTCCCTGGCCCTATTTTTTATACTTTATTTTGAAACCGGGTCTCACGAAGTTGCGGAGGACCTCACTAAGTAGAGAGAGAGAGAGAGAGAGAGAGAGAGAGAGAGAGACAGGAAGAGAGAGAGAGAGAGAGAGAGCTGAGGCTGGCTGCGAACCCGTATCCTCCGGTCTCCGCCTCCCAAAGTACTGGGATTACAAGCATGTGCCACCACGCCCGGCTAGAAGACCTGTTTTATAACCACCACCGCCGTCAAGCTAAGTCCTTTATGGCTCCTGTTAATGTTTCTCATTAGCAGGGACTTTTGCGTGGGAGGTTTTGCTATGGAGGAGCAGGTGGGGGGTGACTTGGATGCTGATGTCTGGCTGAACTTTATCTCAAGATTGATGGGAAGTGAGGGAGAAGGGGAGGCTGCTCGAGGTTTGCTAATCTCAGAAGACACTGCAGAGATAAGTGCACATACAGCTAATGATAATCTCTTGCCTGTGGATATTTTCTGCTTCATCATTTTGACTTTTCCCTCTCCAAAGGTCTTACTCACTAACCCAGCTGATTAAAACACATACCCACCATTCCCTACCCTCACCCCTCCCTCCAATTTGAAAATGAAGGTGGTGAGCTCTTGCTAAAATTCTTCTCTGTATAAATTTGGTGTTTTATTGTTTTCTTAATATTACATGTGAACACTGCAGTGCTACTTCTGGGACAAAAAAATGAACTCTACCCTGCCCCTTTACCAGTTCTTTTCAAGTTTAATGGGTTGATGTTTCTGGGCATTTTTTTTTTTTTTTTTTTTGCGGTACCGGGGATTAAACCCAGGGGTGTTTTACCTCCGAGCTATACCCCCGGCCCTATTTTTTATCCTTTATTTTGAAACCGGGTCTCACGAAGTTGTGGAGGGCCTCACTAAGTAGCTGAGGCTGGCCATAAACCCGGATCCTCCGGTCTCCGCCTCCCAGTACTGGGATTACAAGTGTGCCACCACACCTGGCTTGGGCATTTATTTTTGAACTCAGAAACTGTTCCTTAGTCCATCTTACTGGTTGGGTTCTTCTGTTATGTAAAAATGCTGATAAAGCACAGTGGTGCACACCTATGGTCCCAACTCTCAAGAGGCTGAGAAGGAAGGAGGGCTTGCGCCCAGAAGTTTGGGACCAGCCTGGGCAACACCGTGGGACCCTGTCTCTGAATTAAGAAAAAAAATCCTCTAAATGGTGGGATAATGAGTTTTCTTCTCTCTCTTTCCTCCAGATTTCTGTGTTGACTGTTGCAGACACTGTCAGGACTTGCTCGCTAGACCAGTGCTATAAAACCTTCCTGTCTCCAGCCACCAGCGAGACAAAAAGGAAAATGTCCACCTTCGTGAGCAGCATCAAGGCATCAGACAGCCCCACCCAGCACGCTGTGGGCTTTCAAAAGGCATTTCAGCTGATTCGAAGCACAAACAACAACACAAAGTTCCAAGCCAGTAAGTGCTCTCTGTCTAAGGATTTACAGACATCCTAGGTAGAGATGGCCACAGGGATATATCATCAACTGAACTCACAACTATGTTTAGAGAGACTTTTAAAAAGTCTATTTGGAGCCGGGTGTGGTGGCGCACACTTGTAATCCCAGTACTTGGGAGGCTGAGACCGGAGGATCCGGGTTTGCGGCCAGCCTCAGCTACTTAGTGAGACCCTCGGCAACTTTGTGAGACCTGGTTTCAAAATAAAGGATAAAAAATAGGGCCAGGGGTATAGCTCAGAGGTAGAACGCCCCTGGGTTCAATCCCCGGTACCTCAAAAAAAAAAAAAAGTTAATTGGGGATAAAATTTTACATCTTGTCATCTACTCCTATGATCTCACTAGATACTCTCATCTTTTCCAGTCAAAGGTGGTCAGTCAGCCGGGTGTGGTAGCACACGTTTGTAATCCCAGTACTTGGGAGGCCGAGACAAGAGGATCACAGGTTCAGCTACTCTGTGAGGCCCTCCACAACTTAGTGAGACCCCTTTTTTAAAATAAAAAATAAAATAGGACTGAGGGTGTAGCTCAGAGGTAGAATGCCCCTGGGTTCAACCCCCCAGTGCCACCAAAAAAAAAAAAAAAAAAAAACAGTGGTCAGTCTGCAGGATTTCTTGACTCCCAGGGCCTCCTTTTCCTGCCCCTTTATTAAGAACACGTCCTCACTCATTTCCCAAGGGAATACCCGCGTCCTTTTCAATGTTAATTGGCAGCTCTCTGCTCTGAGCGGATGCCTGCGTGTGCGCATGTGCACGTGAAGCGGGCTGCAGGAATCCTTGCCTTGATCCTTCCTCCCTCCACCCAGCTGTCATTTAGATGAGCACGGCCCTTCAAATGTACAAAGGCACTCTAATTTAATTTTCATGTATTAAAGAAAATCTGGAATTAGGATGCACGCTGAAGAAAAGGAAAGGACATTTGAAATGGGACTCATGCTTTGAAACTACTGAAAGGAATCTATTTCATTTTTCCCTTTTATATTTGAAAATCTTTGTCGCTTTTTTTCTTTTCTCTTGTTTTCTTTTTTGAAAACATTAATGTATCCTATTGAGATAAATTTAAGCTAAGACAGCACTGATAAGCGTCAAATAGAGTGCCTGGCACCTAATGGGCCCTTGAAAGAAGGAGGCTCCTGAAATTACTATAACTGATGATGCTAGACAGAGTAATGGTTTTGTCTTTCTTTGTAAAAAATCGCCACAAAGTTAGAAGTGTATAGCAACATACATTTATTATCCCACACTTTCCAGAGGCCAGGAGTCCAGGCACAGTTTAGCTGGGTCCTCTACTTGGCCTCGTGAGGCTGCAGACCAGATGTTACCCGGGGCTGTGTTCTCAACTGAGGTTCTGAAGCCTCTTCTGAGCTCACCCATTTGTTGGCAGAATCCATTTCCTTGCAACTATAAAATCTGTGTTAGGGCTGGGACCGGTGGAGCATCCCTATAATCCCAGCTATACAAGAGGCTGAGGCAGGAGGATTGCAAGTTTGAGGCCAGCCTGGGCAACTTTGAGACCCTGTCTCAAAACGAGAAACAAACAAAGGACGAGGGATGTAGCTCAGTGACAGAGAGCCTCCTTTTTTATTAGGCCAGGCTATTCCCCCTTATGATTAGACCAACGTTAATTTACTAGGGGACCTTACTTACATCTGCAAAATTCACTATCTCTACCGGATATATTGCACAGTCACAGGGGTGAGATCCATCACCTTTGCCGTAGTTCATTGGTTAGAAGCAAGTTATAGTTTACACCCATGTGAAGAGGATGATGCATGGCTGTGGGTCTTTGGGATCATCTTAGAATATTCTCTGCCAGCATTCGCAAGCACCAGCTATCCACAGGCCAGTATTACAGGAGAGTGGAGTGCTGAGTTGCCCACAGTTTAGTAGGGCTGATGGACAGGGCAGATTGGCATGTCTGTGGATGCCATTTACCTGTCGGTGTGTTATTTCTACTTAATTCTTCAGTAACAAACCATCATTCAAGTGTAAGTCTAATTGTGATTATTACACTGTTCAAATAATGGAGAGAGATGCTAGACTAGCAGTTGCAAACCCAAACGGCTGCAGTGGCCAGGCAGCAAATGTGGGTCAGGCAAGCCAGGGAAGCAGTGATGATAACCAGTAAAGAACACAGTGAGCGGAAGGGTGCCCGCTCCACCAAGAGGGCCGCTGCCCTCGCGTTCAGTCTGTCATAGCCGCGCAGGAATGGCTGCCCAGTGCTGCCAGATCTTCTGATGCAAGAGAAGCCAGAAATCTGGATTTTTAATGTGAAATCTCTTGATCTTCAAATGTCGTGTGCATTCCAGCTTGAAAACTGTGAGTTGAGACCTCATTAAAACTCTTCTCACAAGCCTTCCTGCACCGCATGTTAGCAGAGGCCTGGTTTGCTGGGATGCATTTGCTCCTCTGGGATTTTTTTATGTTTGTTTTTCTTTTCTTAATGTTGGCAAACAAAAACATGCCAAGAAGACTGACCATCAAAGACTTGGACAGATTTCCCCGTCACGGGTTTCAGAATGCTCAGAGAAGCCTTTTTTAGGCCAAGATGTTTTTAAGGATTAGCTCACCGTCCTCCAGTTTGCTGCTTCTACTGGGAGATCAGAGGGAAAAGAATACAAATTAATTTGCGCGAAGAATGACTTCAGGAATTTGCATTCTCCACTTCATTTAGGAGAGGTTGTAGGGTGCTCTCCAGCTATATAGCATCATGGTGAGTTATATTTCAACCAGTGTGCTATTCTGAAACATTTCCAGCCTTGTGAACTTCCCCAGTCCTCAACTGTAAACTGGGGATGATAATAAGATCCAGGTTTCCATCATAAGTATTCAATAACAATAGCTGTGGTTATTATGATATTCCATTTTCCTTCTTTTTTTTTTATTTGGTGTGGGGATCGAACCCATGGACATTCTACCTCTGAGCTATACCCCCAGCCCTTTTTATTTTTTGTTTTGAAACAGAGTCTCACTAAGTTGCTACAGCTGGTCTTGAACCTGTGATTCCCCCTGTCTCAGCTTCCCAAGTACTGGGATTACAGGCATGCGCCACAACACCCAGCTTGATATTCCATTTTCTGTAAGACTTCTAGCTCCAGCTAAACTAAAGCAGATTCCCCAGATGACTTAAGTTGACCTCAAGCCCAAAGATGGCCAAGGGCCACTAGTAGCCTGGGCAACAGCAAAGTGAAGGGTCTGCATATTCCTCCTAGGAACTCACACTCTACATCCCTACTTCTGTTCACTCCATAGATAGTTATTTAACATCTAAATAAATAAAGTGGTATCTGGTACCACTTTAGCTGCCATGGGGTGAGGTTATTTAAATGAGTGAGACTTACCTTTTAGGAGTGTTGGAAGGATTAGTTTGTGCATAAAAGTAAAGCATCCACCCCCATTAGCAGCCATATAAAGAAAATGTCATACTCATTGTAGATTTGCATTAATTGGCTTTGTACCAACCAGAAAATCTAAAATTTTCATCCATCACTGGCTTTTTCTTCAGTCCTATAGTAGATCCATAACTGATACCATTAACCCTTGTAGGTTGTTTGTTCTGAGTTTATTTGGGAAGTGATTGGTTGTGGGGTCATTTTAGAGCAGAAGGAATAAGATGATTAGGAGTGGGGATCTAATTGTGTGGGCAGGGCTCAGATGTGTATTGCTTTTCCCCTTTGGTATGAACACCAAGATATGCTCGTGACTTAGGGAGAGGCTTCCCAGATGGAGAGGCTGTTGCATTCTTTTTCAGTTACATGCTGTGTCTTTGCTTTTCCCCAAGTCCCTATAATTACCCATTCCTAAATTACTAATCACCAGGTTTTAAATTCCTCTAAGTGCGTGACTAGGGGAAGAACATCCTGATGAGTAAACCAAATAGATCAGATCAAATTTGACAAATCTGATTACTGAGAATGGAAAAATAATTTTGCTTGAGGATGGGGTAGCAGCGGATTAGGGTCTGGGCAGCGCTCATGAGGATACCTATAGAACATGTGTCTTATTGTTTGGGTAGAAAGAAAATATGCTTCGCTGCTAATGGAACCTGAAGGCTGCTGGCTTTCTGGCTTTCTAATCATGGCTCCCTGCCCTAAAACCAGCTCTTGATGACAGTGTATTCTATCCAGAATCATAAGCCTAAGTAAGAAAACCCAAAGTAGTCTCTTTTAGGTCATTCCAGTTATGTCCAGGAATTTATCACACATGGCACATTTCTCATGGACAGATTGTCTCATACTATGCATCAGCCTCATGGTATAGCTATATCACACCCCCCAGGAGCAGAGCAGTTTTTTTCTTTGGTTTGCTTGTTTGTTCTCATTCTGAAGCTCAAATGAGATGTTCAGGATCCTAATAAAATAATTTACAGGAATGTATTTAAAACTAAAAAAAAATGACATCTAGTTTAAGAGTTTTCCTAAAACTCAAGATCATTCATATATGTGTGTGTGTGTGTGTGTGTGTGTGTGTGTGTGTGTGTGTGTGTGTGTGTGTGTATATATATATATATGCATATATATTATCAACATTCACTTCCTACTTTCTGAAGACTACATAGTGAAATTTACATTTGCAGTTAATGTTCATTGTAGAATTGTCAAAACATCAAAATTGGCTTTAAGACTTGCTTATATATTAAGTATTAGTAAGTAGACACACTTTGCAATTATTTCTTTGAGTCAATTTTCATTAAACTCCATTTAATTGGCTACAATATTGATACAACATAAATTAACAATTTGATTATGCAGAGTAATGAATCCTTCAAAATCTAAAATGGAAATTTTCAAACTGGAAGAAATTTCAGTTCCTCATTAGGATGATTGTAAAGGGAGCTATATTTGTGCAGTATTTCTGCATAGCAAATTGCCTAACACTCAGTGTCTTAAAACTATAAACATTTATTTTCTCATAGTTACTATAGATCAGGAATCTGCGCACAGCATAGCTGTGTGCCTCTGGCTCAAGGTGTCTTGTGAGGTTGCAGTCCAACTGTTGCTGTCATCGTAGAGTTCAGCTGAGGGAGGATTGACTTCTAAAGCCACTCACATTGCTGCTGGCAGGATTTTCAGGTCTGAGGGCTCATTTCTTGCCACTAGGACAGTTCACAACATGCCTGCTGGCTTCCCTCAGTGAGAAAACACCCACAGTAGGAGCCGCAGTCTTCTGGTAACCTAACCTTGGTCTTGACATCCCATCCCATCCCATTCTATTCACCAGAAGTGAGTCCCTGAACCCAGCCCACACTCAGAGGGAAGCCAGCCACCCAAGGACACAGATATCAGGAGGTGGGCTCTTTGAGGGACCAACCTAGAGGTTGCCTGCCGCAGTCACCATAAAAGAATCTCAGTGAAATGACAAAAATAGGAACCTAAAAAATTACGCATATCACCTATATTTCCTTCTCAATACAAGAATAAACTACTATGCAGGATGTCCTAAAAATATCTATTGAAGCACGCCTGTAACCCCAGTACTTGGGAGGCTAAGACAGGAGGATCACGGGTTCTAGGCCAGCCTCAGTAACTTAGTGAGACCCTGTTTCAAAATAAAAAATAAAATTAAAAAAAGGGAAAAAATATCTAATTTTAAAACCTCAGATTAGACAGAAATATAAAAGTCAAGCTCTCTTCTTTCCTTCCTGTTTTTAAAGTGGTCTCTCAGCCTCTGCCTGGGTGTCTCTAATGGCAGGAAGCTCATCACCTTTATTTCTGATTCAGCCTACTCCACAGAAGTTCTTCTCACTGAGCTCAAATTGCTTCTCAGTTACTCTAGCCATTAGCCCAATGTGGAAAGTGATTTTATTTTATTTTTTTATTTATTTTATTTTTTGTGGTACTGGGGATTGAACCCAGGGGCATTCTACTCCAAGCTACACCCCAGCCCTATTTTTTATTCCTTATTTGAAAACAGAGCCTCACTAAGTAGCTGAGGCTGGCCGTGAACCTGCGATCCTCCTGTCTCAGCCTCCCAAGTACTGGGATTACAGGCGTGCACCACCACGCCCGGCTTGGAAAGTGATTTTAATCTTGGGTCCTACGTGCTTCTTCAGGCCAATAGAAGGGTGTGTGTGTGTGTGTGTGTGTGTGTGTGTGTGTGTGTGTTGTTTCTTTCTCTTCTCTCTTATCATCTTGTGTTATCACCCTTTTGCTTATACTCTTTGAATTAAATTAACCAACTAGATCTCACAGCAACCCTATGAGGTCAGTGTTGTCACTACTCCATTTTATTAACAAGGAAATATACGTGTAGAGAGGTTCGGCCATTCGTAACCGCATCACCACAACCCAGCGCGTGAGTAGCGGAGCCGGATCTGAGCATGGGGCTCCTGCATCCATGTTTTTTACTATTCACCTGCACAGATAAGCTTTCAAAATGAAAATGCACCTGGAGATAGTTAGTGTAGGGTCACACAACCTTGCATACCCCAAAGAGCCCCTGGAAGAACCACCACCTTAAAGCCTAGTCTGCTCAATGTGGGGATGCCCTGCGTCACTGGGGAAAGATAAACCATGTTTGCAACCCTCCATTTCAGTAGGCAGGAGAGGTTTCCATTCTGGCTGGCTTAAATTACTACGGCCCAGAACGTGTAAAGGAAATCGCCTTCTTTTATCTGATAAATGTATCAGGAGCCTCTTTACCTGCCGCTGGAGAAATGAGGCCTCTCTGCGCAGAGGGGGCAGCGTGAAAGAGAGGCAGGGAGATGAAAGCCACCGTATCACATGGAAGGAACGGGAAGCGTGGGCCAGCCGGGTCCTGGGGCTGGGGAAGTCCAGGGGAAATGAAAAGGGACTCGCACAGCCGCCTCCAGTCCGGACCCGAACGTAACATCACTTTGTATGTTTTTGTTTAGATACAGACACAGTCGTCATTTACCTGTCAGCTGGCATCACATCAAAGGACTCTTCGGAAGAAGATAAAAAGGCAACTCTTCGTGTCATCAATGAAGAAAATAGCTTTCTGAACAACTCCGTAATGATTCTCACCTATGCCCTCATGAACGGTAGGCAGCGTTTCGAGATCTTTCTTTCAGATGAAAGTTCCCTCTAAGTGGATGCTGCTTTAAAAAAAATAGAAAAGAGTGTTGTGACTGTGCTTTGATGAAGGCAGCCAACAGCTTTCTCTAACTAATGCTGATGTTCAGGGCAGGTTGGAATGTCCCTTTCTCTTCATCTCTTCTGTCCAGCGACTGCTCTAGACCTCCATTTCTGTGGTCTTGCAGAGGATTTTGCCCGGCTCCCTTTTTTCAAGTTCTCCTTCGTAGTCTAGTGTATCTAAGGTTTGGATACTGCGTTGGAGGTTATTAACTTATGTCACTGGTTCCAGCTGCAGGAAGCTAAAGCACTGGCCTAGATTCTTTTGTATCATCTGGGCTCTGAATGTCACCTTTTCCTGCAGAATTTCCACCTGAAGCCTCTTCGGCTGCTTTCTCCACCTCAGCTTCCTTGGCTGTCACATGGAGATAAGAATGACCTACTTTACAGGGTTGTCATGAGGATTCGCTGGGGTGTACAGCAAACACTTGGGACAGTAGCTGGTACTTCTAGGTACTCGTTATAATGGATCGTGTTGCCGTTTATGACAATATGATGAAAGGGTTTAGTCAATTGGCAAAAATCAAGGAAATGCTCTATTTTTTCCTTCTGCTATCCAACCTGCCCTTCGTTCTGTGTTCAGCTCGATTTCCCACCTCTGTGCTGTGCTCTGCCCCCCACCAAGTTCATATGTTGCTTTTCTTTCACAGCACCTTCCTCCCCAGGCCCTTGCCCTCAGAATCCAAGGTCACAGTTTTCTCTTGTGCTTTAGAGACATGTCTTGATCCTGCTATTCTTCCCATTCATATTTCTTTTTTTGAGGGGGGCACTATAGGTTGAACCCAGGTTCTACCTCTGAGCTACATACCCAGCCCCCTTTTTTTTGTTTTGATACAGGGTCTCGCTAGGTTGCTGAGGGTCTCTCTAAATTGCTGAGGCTGCTCTTGAACCTGTGATCCTCCTATCTCAGCCTTCCAAGTACTGGAATTACAGGCGTGCTGCACCATGCCCGGCTTCCCACCTATGATATTTCATTTGTATTCGCCACTCCCAAATTGCCATGCTGAAGTTTTAGAAACTGTGGTTCCCAATTTTAATATGTTAAGGATTATTTGGGGAATTCTCTTAAAATGCAAATTCCCAGGCCCCACCCTCAGATTCTTATTCAGACCCTCTTAATGAAGGGTCCAGGAATCTGTTCTCACCAGCCTGATTCTCCATGGTTTATGAGCCATTCCTGAAGCAACACAGGCTCCGCTATCCAGCTTCCCTAGTTACAGTGTGCATTTCCTAACAGTGAGACCTGTGGCAAGTTACTTCATCTCTTTAGGCCTCAATTATATCTGCAAAATGAAAATAATAGCATCTACTGTATAGAGTTGTTGTAATAAAAAAAAATCAAATATGATGAGTATTTAAAATTGTCAACATAGAACCTGGTAAATAACAGGTCCTTGAAGCCTGCTGCAGGAATGAATGGAAAATGGAAGAGACTGCAGTTTCCTGTCTCAGCGCAGCTGGAGGTAGAGGACCTCTGTTGTTTAGGGCCAGCTCCCTGTACAGTACTGTATCGCCCCCCCACCATGCTGCGCTTCCTGCTCGTGAGCGTGTCTCCCACTATACTGTAGTGATAAGGGGATAAGACTTACATCTTATCCCCTTCCCTGTCCCCCGACTTTTCCCAAAAAAGAATGGGAGCCATGTTTTCATTTTCTCTTTTTTTTTGGTACTAGGGATTGAACCCAGAGGCATTCTACCTCCAAGCTACACCCCCAGCCCTATTTTATTTTTATTTTGAAACAGGGTCTCACTAAGTTGATGAGCATCTCACTACTTGCTGAGATTGTCCTCGAACCTGCGATCCTCCTGTCTCAGCCTCCCAAGTACTGGGATTACAGGCATGCGCCACCACACCCAGTTTCATTTTCTTTTTCTTCTGAGCCTCACCTAGCTAGCTATGGTGGGCGAGGACGGCCTCTTTTTTCCTGGACCCCTGTCCTTCATGGCTGTCCCTGGTTGCCTGTTGGTCCTTTCTCCTGTAGTTTAGCTTCTTTCACTCATGAGAGGGAGGGAGGGAGGAAAATAAAATTTCATATATACTTATGGTGTCCATCACTAAGGTTACTTATATAGCTGAGTTACACAATGTCCCTGTCTTCAAAAAGCCCATTGCCCAGCAAAAAAAAAAAAAAAAACAAAAGCGGCAGGTAGGAGGCAGATGAATTAAATGCATCAGAGAAGTGGGGAGACCCCCACACAGGAAGTGATCACCCCCTCTCTTCCATTAGATGTTAAGATCTGCGCAGTAGATACGGAGTGGAAAGACCTCCTTGCTGTCACCCATCCCTTCGCTGTACTGAACGCCCCCACCAGAGTCACGTGTACCTTTGCAATGCCCTGATAAATCCACACTTTAACACTGCTACTTACTTCTGTCTGCCCATCCTTATCGCTCTTCTTTCTCCCTTGAAATCGAGCCAGACACACACCCGCACTGCCGGTTTTCTCTCTCCTCTTTCTCTCTCAGAATGCCAGTTCTGAGTTATGTTCACTAGGGTAGACAGGGCCCCTTACTAGATCAGGCAGGATTCAAATAAGCAAGAAGAACCACCATGAGAATTTTGGAATAAAGTATTTATTATTGGAATTAGAGTGTGCACAATTGTGGGAGAAACTGGAAAAGTCAAGGTCCAAAAAGGGTCGCTGACAACTCAGAGAAAGTTCAGTTACCAAATTGGAGCTTGCAGGAAAGTCAGAAAAGGCTAGGAACTTTATGATCACTTAGGAGGCCCAGCATAGAAGTCTCTGGATGGCCGTTGGCTGCTAGCCCAGTGTGTTCTCAGTGAAATGTCTAGATCGTGCCCGGGGGGTTGTTGGTGAGCAAACCAGCAGTTGGGAAAGGACACTAAATACAGATCAGAGCAGAGTGGGACAGACTGGAACCTTCTGGTCATCCTGTGCCTGTCTCCCTCCACCTCTTACTTCACCTCCCACACTCGAAACACTTGATTTCTAGCATCTTTAACTTGACGTATAGCAAGGAGGATTCTGGGAAATGTTTCTAGCATGACCATGTTGACGGTAGACATCCAGCATACTTACCAGTCAGCCACCTGCATACCATTTCATGGTGGAGCGACAGAAACACCCAGCTCTTGACAACCCTCCATCCCATGCTTTTCTGCTTTGCCTAGCAGGTATTCTTATTGGTCACTTTTTACATTTTGAGAGAGCCGAGCAATACATGACAAAGAAAGGAAATGTATTTGCTGCCTGACTTGTCTCCTTTTACCATTTCACCTCTGGGAGCTACTCAAGGGTATAAAGTCAGGGATCAGTTGCGTCTTTTCTGCTGTCTTTTACTCAGGAGCGAGTACACCCCCGGCCTCCCTTATCTCTGCTCTATGCCAAGCAAAGGAAAGAGTAATCTGATTTGGACTTAGTTTTGGCCAGATATTTTTTCCTTTCCTTTAGCCTTGCATGAGTGGATTAAAATCCAGGTTTTTCTAAATACAGCATTTCAAGAAAGAAATTATGCCCATTAGATTCTGCCACTACTTGAAAAATGGACTTCCAATACTGCACTCACTATATAGAAATGATAAAGATATAAGCCGGGCGTGGTGGCGCACACTTATAATCCCAGTACTTGGGAGGCAGAGACCAGAGGATCCGGGTTCGCGGCCAGCCTCAGCTACTTAGTGAGGCCCTCCACAACTTCATGAGACCCGCTTTCGAAATAAAGGATAAAAAATAGGGCCAGGGGTGTAGCTCGGAGGTAGAAACCCCCCTGGGTCCAATCCCTGGTACCGCAAAAAAAAAAGAAAGAAATGATAAAGATATATATGTAGCTGGGCGTGGTGGTGCATACCTTTAATCCCAGTACCTGAGAGGCTGAGACAGGAGGATTACAAGTTCAAGGACAGCCTCCGAAATGTAACGAGACTCTCAGCAACCCTGCGAGACCCTGTTTCAAAAAATAAATAAATAGAGCCAGGCGTGGTGGCACACGCTTGTAATCCCAGTACTTTGGGAGGCGGAGACCGGAGGATCCAGGTTCACGGCCAGCCTCAGCTCGCGCACGCTCGCACGTGCACACGTTCTCTCTCTCTCTCTCTCTCTCTCTCTCTCTCTCTCTCTCTCTCTTTGTCTCTCTCTCTCTCTCCCTGTCTCTCTCTCTCTCTTTCTCTACTTAGTGAGGCCCTCTGCAACTTCGTGAGACCCGGTCTCAAAATAAAGTATAAAAAATAGGGCCGGGGGCGTAGCTTAGAGGTAGAATGCCCCTGCGTTCAATCCCTGGTACCGCAAAAAATAAATAAATAAATAAATAAATAAATAAATAAATAAATAAAAAAATCAGGCTGGAGGTATAGCTAACAGGCTAAATGCCCCTGGGTTTTATCCTCAATACCACAGTACCAAAAGAAAAAAAAGGTGAAGAAG